>WURV02201894.1:0-11591 GCA_011762755.2 Epimenia babai
GTGAGGCATAATGGGTTAGGTAGGCAACAAAATCTGCACGAAGGGAGACAATTACACGCATATAATTTTTTTCTACTACTGATTATGATGTGACGCATTTTACGGCTTTAAAAAACTATTTGATCGTGTGAATAAAAAGTTCAAAGAAATAGCACGCACCATTTAGTTTTATAACGGTGGAAGGGACATTCAGTGGTAATAATGGGGATGGAAGCCGTGGAATTCACGCAAGAGTTACGCGGAATGTGTGACCTTTGACCTTCAGTACCACCACCAGGATTAGGGTCATAGTGCAGCAGACTGAAATACGCATGCAAAACTAGTGGAAAATTCCTGCACAATCATTGATTCGTAGTTCAAACAGCAAATTTTATTGGCAATGGAAAATTACTTTTAACGGAATGGAAAATTCCGAAAGATTGAAAGGGCAGCAATTTTAATAAGGGATATTTCAGTATATTTACTATATTAGGCAGGAAATGGCGTCTTATTTTCATATTACCCACAACAAATTTCGACATTGCATATTACATAGGTAAATAGCGGTATTTTTGCTAGGGGTGGGGAAGTGAAGGGGGGGGGCTGTTTCTGTGAGGATAAGAGAAAGATATATAAAGAGATTTTCAAAAGACAAGTGTGAGAAACAAGACACTGATACTAACTAACACTCTAAAGAAAAAAGTCAAAGTCAGGGCCTGATTTAAATACAAGGCCTGACTATGTCTAATTCCAACGCTGGTCGAAGTTATTTAATTAAAATTGTAGAATAATGAAGAGAATCAACAAAAATACCTGCAAAACCATCTTAATTCATCAGACTGATTGTCATTTCACGTAGTTCGACGTCATTATTGAGTGTGGTAAATTAAATTTACTCGTCTAAACAATTTAATATATCACGAAGTTATGCAATTATAAGTCGAATAGTTTTATAGCGAATCTTGTAACAAGACTCCATAGGAAGACTTGAGTTATCCCGTTTGTCAGCACATGAATATCGGATTTAACGGCGATTAAAATTTTTTACTCTCTATTTGCACCATTATAAACTTACACATGCTATCGAGTTATACTAATGAAAATTATGTAATGAAAAGGTGGAAAAGCTCCTGCAGTAAGCCATTTTCAGGTGAGAGTATTGTTTGTTTAAGTTGAGTTAACAATATGGTTCGTCTAAAAATATATCCAAGATCAATAATTGTATTGTCACTTAGGATAAACTGATATAACTCGTGAATATTAACCTTCTGGCAACATCAACTTGAATGGAATGATCTATGACCAAATCAACGGGGCAGATAGGGTTAATCTTTTCTGGGTCACCCCCCAGGCGATCAACAGCATCCCGCATCGCTGCAAAATCCACGACAGCTGGGACACCCCTGTGATGAAGAACAGTGTCATGTATTCAGGCAACCTCCGTCCTTTTGTGGATCAATCTGATATTGACATATGTTCAACTGTTGATTGTTTTATTTACCATGCCTCAATTTAAAGGGGAGATTAATTGTAATTGATACAATTTGAGGCATTACATACATTGCTAATGCAATCTCACATTAAATTACATTTAAAGTTGAATATATAAATACATAAAGGTCTCAGAATCAGACACGAATTACAGAAGATTTTCATAGCAGCTATTCGGTGCAGATACAATACCTTGGACACATACCACACCTAGAGCATGACATCAAGCGTCTATCCATTAAAGGGGCGGGTGAACTCAAGCAGTATAGCATAGGAAACTAACTAAAAACATTATAGGGAGCCAATGAATGAACAGTTTAGGACTGGCGACCTTTTGATTTAAATTTAACCTAGCACCTAAAAACCTTAGCGACCTGCTCCACCTCAGTGGATCATGAAGATTGCTCGGCAAAAAAACAGCTTTTATGTTTCAATAGCATTATTTATAAAGAAACTATTGATATTTTATGTTGTATTTTATGAGAGAGAGCAGGGAATATCAGGAGAGACGACGACACTGACGTCAAGTCTTGGAGGAGAACGCGCGCCGGTTTGAACGGAATCTCGACTGACTGCGATTGCGTGATCGACCAATCGAAGATGTTCTCGACGTCATGTGACGTCACGTGAAAGCCGTCGCAATTTCGCACGGCGGACTCGAGAAGAACACGAATAGAGTACGGCAGTTTATCTGATGGGAGGTAAATATGTCATAAAAACATTACGAAAATAATAGACAGGTGTCTGGTGCTATTATTTTCATTGTTTTCAGCAAAGTCACACTTAGAAGATAGTTAGTTATTAGAGACTTATTAATATTACAATAACTCAATTATGATGAAAATCACACCGGATGCCTCTTTTCTTCTCTTTTTTCCTTTTACTCTCAACAGGAGAATTTCGTTCATTTAATATACTATCGTTTAAATTCATATTCCAATTAATAATTCCATCAAATGAAGGTATAATTTCATAAATGTTGGCATTATTTAATAAATGAATGTTATAGACTAATGTATAATTTCACATTAAATTTTTGTATGCTTGTTAATGAGTACATACAAAATAAATTACCTAAATATTTATAAATATATTCGAACTGCAGACCTATCATACATACTTTTGTGACTCCAACCATTCAACAAATACAACGACACTTACCAAAGAATGCTACGGAGAGGTGATCAGAAAATAATCAATTTTTGGAAAATGTGAAAAAGCATTAGGATTCACATGAATATAAATCAAAAGGGAATTTTTCTTTAAACATATTTCTTACCGTATCGTTCATCTTTAAGAGAAGGTAGACAATACAGCCGAAAGTCTTCATTGTCGACAGTAACGGGAGATAGCAGGTGATTGAACGGGTTCCCAGCTTTAACAAGAAATTAGTGACGTATTCAAAGTAAGATACAAGTTCTTAGGGTCAGCTTTTACAATCTAACCTAATTCAACCTAATCAATGATAAACAAGAAGCCCAGGAGGCCTCAAGATGCTCGCATGAATATTACAATAAAATATAAAAATGTAATGAAAATTAAAATTGAAATTAATTGAAAATATTAGAAACCAACAGAAAAGCAATAAATATAGCTTGTATAGAGCAATCAGGAAGTTTTGATGATATATTGACATGATATGATATATATATATAAAATTCAAGAATAAAGAAAGGCTTGAGTAATTACAAGAAAATTTGAAAAAATAAGTCGAAATTATCGACAAAAAAAATTAAAAATAAGAATGAAATATACAAAAAATACAAAACCACCAAGGAAAGTGAACCACCAACACAGAAACCATTTTGTCAAATGACCAAACCCTCAAAAAACAGTTTTTGAGAAAATCGGTAGATATTACCTCCTAGTTGTTGGGTGATGACACCCAGAACAAATCAGAATAAGTATAGCGAAGAGACAATATCTGCAAAATAGCAAAGCTCTGTGCTAAGCAGTTTTTGAAAACAAGATTTCTGAAGTAAAAATACGAAATTCTTTAAAAGTTACTTCCCATTGCTCGAATGACCGTTCGCCAAACAATTCTTAATAAGACCAACCTAAGGACAATATGTACCGTAACAATTGCAAACGTTTTGAGAACAGGATAAGTGAGGTAGAAATACTTTGGCAGAAATTATCTCCCATTTGTGCAATGAGACGTGGCAAACACATCTGAATAAAACCAATGCAAGGGCAACATGGCCAGGTTTGTAAGGCTGAAAATTTTTTAGGTAATACACAAACATTGGCAAAAATTACCTCCCATCGCTCAAATGACTGACTATACACAAATCACATCTCAATAATTGCAAATTGCAGAACTCTGTGCCAAGTGGGTCTTGAGATTTTTCAAGAAAAAATATAAAAAAGCATAAATTACTTCCCTGCATGACTACTCCTAAACAAATCTGAATAAGACCGACAGAATGACAATATCTACCAAACGTTCTGCGGCAAGTGATTCTTGCTAAGATTTTTAAATATAAAAGTGCAAAGATCAGCAGAAATTACTTCCCATTGCTTAGATGATACTTTGAACAAATGTTACGACACATAAAAGGACAAAATCTGCCAAATTGCAAAACTCTGTCTTAAATGGTTAATGAGAATTTTTTAGTAGAAATACAAACATGGGCATAAATTACCTCCCTTTTCACCAATCATATAACCCTGGATAAAGATTTATTAACTGCAAATATTAAGATCGGCTAAAAATTTGTCCCAATTGTTGGGATGATGATACCTTACAAAAAAACCTATCCTTGGAAAATACCTCTTAAACCACTGCATCGAGTGGTCCTTAGGGAAGATTTTTAGTAAAAATATAAAATGAGCAAAAATTACCTCCCATTATTCGGATGACAATACTATGAACAAATTTGGAAAATTACCAAATTGCAAAGGTTTGGGCTCAGCAGTTATTGAGATGAGAAAATGTTAACATTGGATGGACATATGGATAGACGGACGGATGATCGGCAAAGTCCGATAAGAATAGCTTACTAAGGTGATTCTCAGGTGAACTAAAATATAACATTATAGGAAACTTCTAACAATGACTAATTTAATTTACTTTAATTCACTGCAAAAAATCCATAAGTTTGATTCATAGATGTGGAATTCATCACATATTTACATCATAAACTAGAGGGGTAGTAACAAATTCATTGGGTTGGCCTAACAAAAAATCTAGACAAGACCCTAATGTTCCAAAATCCACCAAAATAAACAACACATTTACTCAGCCTATAGAACCTAGTGTCAAACAAGAATACAAGTTCATCTGCTTCAAGGGCATGATGAAAAACATAAGCCATTTCTGTTAAATTCTTAAAATCATGACAAAGTCCCATAAAACGACTAGGGTGGCATGATAAATGCATATGATTGCAATTTATAATCAAGGATGCCTAGAATTGAGTAAGGAAAGAAGGTGAATAAAAATTAATATACAATTATATACAAGTTGCATATACAGTATAGCCTATGATTTAGTATAACCTTTGACCTTGCGAGTTAGTGGCCTACGTGATCTACGTGACCCACTTTTTGGCACGTCCAACGACAGTCGACAAAAGGTAAGTACATGAATAAATATTTTAGAAATTCTATAGAGACTATAAAATTGAGTCTAAAAATCAATCCTTATTAAAAAACAATATTCTATCAAAACCGAAACAGTAAAGGCCTCATAGAGCGCCTTTTATCGTGAAATAAACTGCCGTATTTTCTACGCACCTTTGACATTCGCCATGCTGAAAGAATAACAAATGAAATCATGTGACATGTCATGTGATCACCATACCCGCGATTTTTACTTTCTCTTCAACTATCGTTTCCAAAGAAAAATCGCTTCTGCGGTTTCTCTCTACATAAAGGGACTCATAAAAGCCACTTGTGTGTATCTCGGAACTAAGGTGACACGTTTAGGTGCCACATCTAAGGCGATCTTATACAAAAAAGAGAACATAACTCTTTTTATGGCTCGCTCCCATAATTGTATATAATCTGTCAAATGTCAGGATTTTTGCATGTTGAGTAACGTCCTTAAATGGTGAGCGTGGTCCTATTATTTATATGAAAGGGACACTAGTAACAACAATAATACCAATATCTCTAAAGCGTAGACTCACTTTTTCTCCGCAATTTTGCCATACCAAATAAACATCGCCAATTGTATTCACAGTGAACGTTATATAATATTATTCCATAACTCTATTCTACATTAAACGTCGTAGACCAATAGAATTTTAAGTTCATCATTTCCTTCTAAAATACTACATGGAACATCACAGAGGTCCCGTCAGAGATAGGTCTATAGGTTTTTTCTGAGCATTTCTCTCAATTGTATATATTGTATTTTGGAGTTATCTAGTTATAAAAAATGCTTTCTTGATAATTTGCAGGTTCATTTTTACTATTCTGTCTCTTTTGTACACCGCGGACTTCGGATGAAACATTCTCGTAGTTCAAGTTCGGATTGTTGTTTGGGTTGTTTCTTGAGATTCCTTTGGGTTTCTATCATTAAAATATTTCAAAATGGCGTCCATGTCGTAATGTTGCTTTTTATTATTAAAGATACACTCTGTAACTGTAAATATTTATGTTAATTGAAAAAATGAAGACATAACACATATAAAGTACCCAATTGGTAGTGAAGTAGCGATCATAGTCTCCCAGTAATTTCAGTCTACAAAATGACCGACGATATTCGAATAATTGAACTGGACATGATGGATAAACGGCGATACTTTCCATTGACGGCGGCTTGTGGATTTTTTATACGAGGAATAGTCTATCCCGTAACATTGATTAAAACACGGTTACAAATTCAAAAATCCCACTCGGTGTACAAAGGAACGAGCGATGCCTTTATAAAAATATATAAACACGAAGGAATGCCCGGTCTATATAGAGGATTCTGGGTAAATTCTTTAGTTATGGCCCCGTCGCTAGTTTATATAACGTCATACGAAGCTGTGAGGCGGTATCTAACAGTGTCATTTCATATACAGAACTCAAAACTACGTTCTTTCATCGCCGGTGGTATAGCGTCCTGCCTTGGCCAAACTCTTTCCGTTCCCATTGACATCATTTCGCAACATATGATGCTCTTAGGATCGACTCGTCCGAAGCAAGATGTTCCAAATCAAATTCAGTTATCTCAGTTACGCACAATCCATTTATCGGATAACGTAAAGCGATCACGACTCGGGGCTATATACGGCATCTGTCGCGAAATTTATCGTCGTGATGGATTATTAGGATTCTACCGCGGCTATTTTGTATCAATCATGGTGTTTGTGCCAAACAGCGCCCTCTGGTGGATGTTCTATGATACATATTCAGGTATGCTGCCGGCAATAGTAGTTTCAATGGATATTTTGTTGGATTAACATATGTTATACAGTATATTCAATTATGTGACTGTTGTCTTCACATCCCGCAACACCGGCAGTTCCCAAATACATCTAGACCACTTCCAGAAATTCTTTTTTTTCATATTCTAGACTTTGACAATTGCATGTATCTGTGTATGTGTGGCCTGTGTAACATGGAGTACTATAACCATATACAGACAGTACTATAGCCATAAAGACAGTGCTTTAATGATATATAGACAATACTATAACCATTTACAGACAGTACTATAATCATATACAGACATTGCTATAATCATTTATAGACAATATTATAACCATATACAGACAATATTGTAACCATATACAGACAATATTGTAACCATATACAGACAGTACTATAATTATATATAGATAATATTATAACCATATACAGACAGTACTATAACTATATACAGATAGTACTATAACCATATACAGATAGTACTATAACCATATATAGACAGTACTATAACCATATATAGACAGTACTATAATGATATAGAGACAGTGCTATAATCATATATAGACAATATTATAACCATATAAAGACAATATTGTAACCATATACAGACAGTACTATAACCATATATATACGGTGCTATAACTGTGTTCATAGAGTGCTGTTGGAGCCATTGGTGGAGTGGCTAGGATTTACAGACAAAACTCAAAAGGTCTTTTTTACAAAATGTCCAACAGAAAAGCACGTTAATGTGCACCAAAAACGTCAAGTGGGCGACGTTTGTCAACAGAAACTAAACAAAAATTCAAAATGTATAATATAGCACTATATATGTTACATGTAGTACATTGGCTGATAGCCTTAAGAAGGGGACGTTGAAGTTAAATGAAGTTTTATTGATGATAATTAGGGGTATAGGTTTTTTCCTGTGCATTTCTCTCCGACGTTTTATTGATTTATACTGCCCTTTTAACACATTGCTATCAAAGACACTACAAATTTATGGTTACTATGATTAACTAGAAACACAAGGAATACGGTTGAAAATCGAACTCGGTATACCATGAATAAATTGAAAGTGAAATAGGTATATACAGTGAAATCACATATAAAGAAAATATAACTAAAAATATCACAGCACAGATCGCATATTTGCACAGTGTCAGACGTATAAAAACGCCGTAAAACTATGTTAAATATCACACGAAAAACACAACATATAAGTAAATTACATAGTATTGCAGTATAAAATTACAGTGTCAACTTAGCTAAAGGCAGTAGAAAAAAAGAAAAGTTTTAAGTTTCGATTTAAAGGTATTTAGCTCTGTACATTGTCTAATGTGTGAGAATTAAAAAAATGGGCGAAGTGACTGTAAAGGCCCGGTCACCAAAATTAACCCGTCAAGAATGAGGAGTGTTAAGAGTTAAGACCTTCAATAAAGTAGCATTAAAACCTTGCCCTTTTTTCTATCATTATATATCTTTTGGTGCCTTTATATATTGTTTCGGTTCACCCGTTATACCGTGTCCAGCCATTGGTCAGATTATTGGTTATTCAAACACGTGGTACTCGCTCATTGCCGGTGTATAAAGCATACAGCTACTTGTATTAACAGCTACATTACCCGTAGTTTTTTGTTGTTAACGTGGAAGTTTACATGCATCGCCAGGTGTCCTGACGTCCATCAGTCCCGACTGGATGCCGCGTCTAGCCATCTTGGGTGTGGCCGCACCCCTGGGCGGTGCATCCTCCGCCCTTTTTACCAACCCCTTGGATCTCGTCCGAGCGAGGATGCAGGTACGAGTGGCTAGAAACCGTGATTTTTGACTCTTGTCGAACCCACAGGAACCTCAATGATTTGGACACGTGAAAATACCATGATACCTGTACACATGGTACACTGGTGTAACACCATATCCGTACACTGGTGTACCACCATATCCGTACACTGGTGTACCACGATATCTGTACACTGGTGCATTGTTATGTTTGTACACTAGTGCGCTGCATGGTGTGTATGCTGGTACACTGCATGCTCCGTACACTCATGTCCAACGATACCTGTACACTGGTGTACCACCATATCCGTACACTGGTGTACCACCATATCTGTACACTGGTGCATTGTTATGTTTGTACACTAGTGCGCTGCATGGGGTGTACGCTGGTACACTGCATAATCCACACGGAGATTGCATCTTTGGGCGACTCTTCGCAGCATTCTTGAAATGAAATTGAAATGAAATCAACATCAACTGTTTCTAAGCTGGAAATGTATCTATACCTGCGTAAGCCATGTTGCAAAATATGATAAATAGAAACAACATTTTTGATGTTGAGGTTTACCTTAACAGGAGCTCACATTCATCAAGTTGGACTGTTGTATGAATGATAAGGTATACATCATATACAATAACGTGTATTATGTTATTCTAAGATCAAAATTCGGTACTTTTATACTTACAAAATTGTAAAACCATTCCAGTCACTGAACAATTCGTACAAGTGGTTTTGAAGGGCGCGTTTTTACTGTCTTGCAGGTTGATGGTACGCGATTCAGGGAGACGATCCGGTGTTTATGGCAGGAGGAACATTTGTGGTTGGTGTTTAAGGGTCTTTCTGCCAGACTCATCCAGTCGATGACGTTCTCGTTCTTCATCGTTCTCGGTTACGAGACGATCAAACGCTGGAGCCTGACCAGTGATTATAAACATTCAGTTCGCTGGTGACATAGGACAATTTAGGGTTAGGCTTCTCAATTACATTCTGTGATGTACAAATATAAACGATGTTTCTAGGTAATCTTATATTGAAAATAATGATAGTTTTAGCTTTAAATTATTGTGATTACACGATGAAAACCGGTGATGGATATAGGTTTTTAGTGTATATTTAATTGATTTTATCTTTTTGTCTTTTATTCTCAATCAAGTGCAATCAGGTCCTCACCATAAATAGTGGCTATTTACTCCAGAGCTGCGTTTTACCAATAGTTTGCTATTTTTAGCTCGCATGAGCTTATGCTCGGTGAGCTTTTCTGAGCATCATCCGTCCGTCCGATGTTAATATTCTCTTAAAAAATCTTCTCAGGAACCATTTGATCGTAGAGCTTTTTCATTTGGCAGATATTCTCCTCGGGTTGGTCTCTCTTAGATTTATTAAGCATATCATCAGACCAAGAGGAAGTAATTTCTGGTAATGTTTGTATTTTTACTTAAAAAGTCTTCTCAAGAACTATTTTTCGCAGAGGTCTGCAATTTGGCATAAAAAAATAATATTACCCGTGAGTTGGTCACTTAGATGTGCAGAACATTTCATCACAGCAAGGGGAGGTAAGTCCCATCCATTTTTGTGATTTTGCTAAAAAACTTTTATTCGACATGGTGGACAATTTTCAAGTTGATAGTAATTTCAATATTGGGGGCAGCTGGCGTAGTGGTTAAAGCGTTTGACTTTCAATCCAGGGGGCCCTGGTTCAATTCCCACTCTAAGCAGTATACTGTGGCATTTTTTGGGCTGAAGGCCCCTTAAACCCCATTGGCCATGGGGGTCTGGGTAGCCCTTATAGGGTGGTTCTGTTAGGGCTTTTTCCCTCTGACGTTTGCTGTGCTTCAGATGCTCTATATATGATCTCTATCACGCTTACCTCCCTGCTATGTTGTCATCCTATTGTAAATAACCACGGACCTATCATAGACTTAGCGGAGTGTGTGACATATGTAGCTCGTATGTAGACATCTGTAACCAGTGGCGTGAATGGAAAAATGTCAATTCCCTGCCGAGACTTGGTTGGTTTTTTACATTAGGTGTTTTTCTTCCACACCTTATATAAATGAGCCTAATCAAATTGTCGTTACATAGGCTAGCTTTGTAAAGGGCCATAAATGAAATTGGCCTACACGATTACGCGGTAATCAGCCTAAAAAATAAATAAAAATTTTGATATACTTATCAATGTATATCATGTTTGTAATAATATCAAAAAATAATATAAAATACTGTTGGTAAAAAATATAATTTTGCGTTAGATCACAGAGTTGGACTTAAAAAGTGTTTCCCGTAGTTGAATTGGTATATTGGTTGTATTTAATACTGTATTTAACTATAATTATTAGTCATGTGCGGCCTCTATATTATAGCTCGTTAAACATCACCAATTAAGAAAATAGCTCGCATAAAAACCACAATGTAAACTTGTGAGTGGCTTACCGATGCCTGTTATAGAACGGCCATATTCTGTGAGTCGTAGCAAACCGTCATTTGCCGAGCTGCGCAAGCAGCTTTAAAGTGCGGAATATAAATGCCAAATTTACTTTTTTACGTGGCATTTTCTGTCGGCACTTAGGTATACATCGTGCGTGTGTCTCAAAAATTAATTCTACAAAATCTACGCCCCTGAATGTTTCCCCGCATTTTCTACGCATCTAATCAGTTATTATGTATCAACGAAATTATTAAAAGCAATCACTGTTACAGCTCTTCAAATCTCTTTCGCTCTTGATATCCAAAAAATCACATCTTGAAAATCTTAAAACGAAACATTTCACTGACACTCGCACTTAAAAAATACGTTATTAAATTTTTTGCTGGCCAATTTAACAAATCTTAAAACAATTTACATTTGGTAAATTGGTAATTTCTTAACATCTTAATTTTTATGATATTCTGTATTTATACAATTCGATTGTCCTAACTTTTTTCACTTTTTGCATAAATGGTTTTGGATCGTAAACCCTCAGACTGTTACTTACGCCATTTC
>WURV02201905.1:0-11590 GCA_011762755.2 Epimenia babai
AGTACTGGCCAGGCCCTACGTTGCTTAACTTCGGTGATCGAACGAGAACCGGTGCTTCCTCTTCACACTCAGAACGCATGTCAAAATATACCAAACGGAAGCAATTGAACCAGAAAATAAGATCTGAAAACTACATGACTAATAATACTACTATTTATGCTCTTAATATAGAGCCATTTCATGACATCAAAAGCACTTAACATTGCCGATATAGGGTTGGAATTATTAAAGTACACAAAAATATAGGCCCATGCATACACGATACAATGGAACATTTCAGAATACCAAAGTTGTTCCAACATATCCATATATAATGAATTGATGAAAAGGAATAAGAAAAAACATCGCTGGTGTAGACGATTGGAAACAATGGCCACAACTGCGAGACTTGACAGTGGATTTCAACTGACTGATGACGCCTGTAATATTTATATCTACGATAAGGTGAATTAATGACACTTTTCTCGTAAATAATTGTTTCAAACTGGTTCGTTTCTACTCCTAAACACACGCCAGTGACGTTTATTATATTATTCTATCGCATCTCGTTAATAGACGTTTGTTTAACCGGATGATTTCGTACACCACTCACTTATCTGAGCCAGCTGGGACGAGGCGGTGTGGGTGTCGGCGAAGTCTATGAGATTACCCACGTTCGGGTCGCATTGTTCGGCTACCTGTAACAGCCAGCGACGATACCTAAATATTTTTCAGCATTACTGTGCGATCCGCAATGATTTTGATTTCACACCCCCACCCAGACTTGCATATACATATGAGGCAGTACTTTTTTTTTCTTTAACTATTATATTATTAGGCCTAGTGTAACTCTTGCTTCATTCATTGCACTATGTCAGTATTTATGTTTGTTTTTAGATACTATATCTAGGAATATCGAAAAGTGTTGTAGGCACCATCTTGTCATTAATGACCAAGGGATAATATGGCACTTGAAATAAAGCTTCACTTTTATTATTATTATTGTTATTATTATCAATACTGTCAACGCATGCCTACATCACGTGAGCAACTTCCTCGTTCCAGATACATCAAAGTGGAAACCTGCTAATGCCCGGCATCAACCAACCTCAACCAACACTGGAGCGATCGCAGTGTATACGCCATATAGAGATTTCCTCCTTCGTTTATACTTTAACAATGCGATACCTGGTCGTACGACGGCGGGGGAGCGTTGTCCACCTCGTGGTCCTCTAACAAGTTCGGTGCCACCACAACCTGCCCCATCCTGTAGCGCTCGAAGCGGTCGTAGCGTATGAAGACATTGTTCAACGCGTCGTTTATCGACAACAGCTCCACTGTTTCCAACGAAACCGACTGGTCATGTTTGAATATAGATCTATATCGCGCTCCATAATACAGACGGCGTTACTATACCGTATATACTCGCCTATAAGATGGTTTTTAAAGACAAAATTCCAATCCTTAAAGTCTACAACCCTTCTTCTGTTGCTAGGTGATGTGTTGTATACACTACAACTACTGTATGAACGAGCTAAATACTATCTTCTGTTGCAAAGCCACGCTGTGTTGTATACACTACACTGTATAAAAAAGCTAATACTAGTTTACGTACCCGTGACCTCCTCGTTAGCCACGTTGTCTATCAACTCCACGATCCTTTGTTGGATGTTGCGACACGTTCGATTCAATTCCTGCAACACGAATCGAAAAAATGATTCGATGAAGTTTCAGGCAGCTTTAACTCCAGGCAGGGATAAAGTATTCTTTGAGTGATCCCATCGCTTAACCGAACATAATCGTCACCCGTCTGAGTAGGGTAGTTAATGAGACGCACTGGGGTATTTCCAGCCAGGACTAATACCCTAATGAATCTGGTATGTTTCCAATGATGATAGTTGCGGCGTTCGAAATAAACTTACTACCGGTAGAGTATAACTCTAGTTAAAGCTATATTTCAGGGAGTAGGTAACATAGTGCTTGGATAGTTAGAGTCGTCTGCATCGATTCTCTATCACTCCCCCTATGCCTACCTTTCCGATATCTCGTCGTGTCTGAGTAAACAATCATCGACTATCGTGGATATAGGGTGGACGTTCGGAACCAGTGGTGGCATAAACTAACGAAGATCAACTCTCTGACGTTAATTTCGTTAATACGGGTGGACATTCACTGAGACAGGAGTGTGGAGGGTAGGACCACTCGACTCGTAACTAAACGCTTGCGGGTCCGAAACTGCCCTGTGACGACCATCAGCAAGTCACTTATCCCCCGAGTGAAGTGGACCCACCTCTGGATGGCTAGGCATTTCATATTCTACACAGATGATATAAGAGTGTCAAAGGAATTGTATCTACACTGAATAGCTGCCACACATATTTACTGTAAACCATATCGCAGATACTACATTGGCTGTTGTCAATAAATGTTGTACTTTCTTGTACCTTGACCTTGCATTACAGAGCTGCTCTTCCCAATGGTTTATTCAAAACCGTCATTTGGCTTCGCGAGTAAGTCACTCTGAACTGTGCTATAGCCGTGCTTTACTTAATAATAAGATATGAAAGTGGAACCTGCAGCAGTTCAAGATCCGATTGGTCGGCTGTGGAAGGTGATAGATCCGATAACATCTCGCTGAACACGTGGATGTTGCCGTTGACGACGCTCAGCTCCCCCTTCAGCTTCGTCATCTGTTGCGGCGTGGGGTAGGCGGGCCTGGGCGCGCGATTCGGCGAATGCTGCGGGGAAGCCATTGTTTGGGGCGGATAACTGGGCTGGTTGGGAAAAATTAACGGTGAAATTAAATCAGTAACATATTCAGCGGCAAAACGTATTAAATTCAGTGAGACACATGTCTGATAAAATTCATGGTAAAACAAGTCAGCTTGGGTGGGGGCTTCGGGAGTGAATAGCCTGCTCCCCACTGTCTGATATCACTAGACAATGCCAGCACCCAGCCCCGCCAAACCGTATTATTAAGATTATATGATATAATATTAAGAAATTTTTGATGGATATTAAGAGGTTCTTTTCTGATGGACTACCTCACGATTGCTGTACACCGAAAATACTTCAAAAAATATTTTTTTTCTTTCAAAACCTCACCTGAATGTGCATGACTTGAGGGAGCTGAGGTTGTACTGGTTGTAGCCCGGCCTGCAAAAGTGGAAAGTAACTTTTAAAAAATCTATATCGTTCTAGAGAGATGTTTCTAGAAATAGATTTGGCTTCTGCTTAGGGACCGAGACTGTGACTTCCAAATAACGTTTGGTGCTCTCGCAAATAGGCTAGATAGGCAGACTGCTTGCAGCACACCCTTGTATTTAGAGCCATTATTGATTGACTCCTCAATGTGTTTTAGTGGTGCCATGAATCAATCACTGCTCTTCGATGTGTTTTAGTGGTGCCATAAATCAATCAATGCTCTTCGATGTGTTTTAGTGGTGCCATAAATCAATAAATGTTCTTCCATGTGTTTTAGTGGTGCCCAATGCTTCGACTCTCAAATATGACGATTAAAGAATAAGGGGAAAGGCGAGGTTTTAGTGCTACTTTATTAATGGTTCTTAATGTCAGTTACACTCTGTCTGCAATATTTCCTCGTTATACCCACGAAAAATTCTACAATATCCAACTTCACAACAAAATTTTCTTTATATTCAAGCATGAAAATCTCGCTCATTTCCCCCGACGTGGAAGGCACGAAAAAATCCTACGTATGTGCGCATTCAAACTTGCAAGGAACGTCTGAAACGGGTACAACTGAATTACCGGTGTATGTATCGGCGCCATGCTGTCAAGGTCAGTCATCGGGAATTCTATGCCTTTAGCCTTCAGATCCATGTACATCTTTTCAACTTCCTTCAGTTCGGGACTGTGACGGAACGCATCCGCCCACGTCTACAAAACACGTCTCGGTATCTCAACTGAATCAAGTGCAATAAACCGACATATCTGGGACATGAAATGTTAGCAAATGTGCAGTTATTGGGCCTGACCGGGTCGTATTCCCCATCGGGTCAGGTACAGCATTCCCACCTGTAACCTACACAAATTTTTTGATGATAATAATTACCACGCTGTGATAGTGACAAAAACCATCTTTGGTAGCATCTCTTAGCGTTATTGCAGTAATAGTGATTACACAATGGTCCATACTTACACGTAGTAGACTTATCACAATCATGACTGCGGATTACAGTGGTGATAGTTGATCCACCATTGATGATCTGTACGTATCTAGTGACACCGTGACACGCTGACCATCAAAAGGTAAAGAAAGGTAAAGGCGAGGTTTTGGTGCTACTTTCTAATTAAATGTCAGTCACACGTACAACATTGCCCTGTTACATCCCTAATATATTTTGATAATAAACCATTCCACGACAAATCTTTCATAATATTCAAGCACGAAAATCTTCCTCATTTCCTACGGTGGAAAGCGAAAGAAAAAACTTTGGTTTATGCTTGTTCGAACTCGCAACCTCTCGAATGAAAGATTTCTAACTGCTACACCACTGGCACCAACAATAATAAAGTCGATACCTGAATAAGACTGAGGACTTTTTCTTGAACTTGTTGAGGTGGATCATTCTTAGGCCCGATGATTTTTATCAATTCATGTAGGAAATCTTTGTTAGCTACTTGGATATGGAATCTTTTACCGCAGTTTTTGACACACGTCTCAAGAACCTAAACATAAATGAAAAGTCTCTGGGTTATGGATTCTGAATAGATTTTTAATTTATGGAGTGTGAATAAATATACTCGAAACCGCAGTTCAGCATTTCTGTGACGATCTTCATTGAGTTATTAATCCCTGAGTGCTGGAGTAGACCAGTTTCTGAACTGGTGGGGACGCATGATATTCGAGTTTCATAGGTATTGTATTTGCAGTGAATATTAGCCATGAACATTCGTAAACTGCATCTGAAATCCTTTACTAGCTGATATTTACAGTTTAAAAGAGTCGTACTTTACCTAATTTAGTTAACTAACTCCAAAATTATTTATGTAAGTGAATACCATTCAAAATATAGGCTGTTCATAATAGGATGAACTGTTTTACTATTATAAACATAACATTAATAACACAAGATTCATTTCTTATCTCTATGCATTGGGGTTGCAAATTCAAATACTACAATTCAAATACTCTATTTGAGTCACGATACAGGAGTTGTTTTTTTTCTCTAATCAAAATAATTCAGATTGAGCTCGAGCTATAACTCAGTTTAACCCCCTCCGAGCTGTAGGGCAGCCCAAGTTTGAATAAAAGGTTAAATGAAATATTAAATGTACGTATTGCGAATTAACCCGGCACTAACCGTCAAGCAATACATGACCACTCTGTAGTTTTTGCCCACATGCGTCTGTATTTTTTTCCGCAAAGCTTTAATGGCGTCTTTAGGCCTGCGATATTAGACATTTGTAATTAATACACGACCATATCGATAGAAAAAGTTCCCCGCCTCATTAGCCGAGGAAAGCGGGAGAAAATAATGTGTGAAAAACCTGTCAGTTTCTGTGATAAAATTGGAGCAGCTACGAAGAGCGCATGTAAAATGTGACATAAATCGTATTATTTAGGTAGTCCTATGCTGATTACTAAGATAATCATTCTGTGGGCCATTCCCAGCCCTTTACAAATCCAATCTATTAAGTTAACCCTGCCGATGGATTGACCTCCGTAGTGAAAAACCTAGTCAGACAGTTGATTGTCGCCCATTCATGCCACCGTCTTCAAATAATTACTAACGGTCTACATATGTCGCACACTCCTCGAAGTCTGTGATAGTTAATAAATATTTACAATGCAAGGATAAAAGAGCGGAGAGGTAAGCAAGCACATAGAGGCCGTCCAGAGAACATCTGAAACATGGCTATGTCAGAAGGATGAAGGGCCTTATATAATCACGCTGATTAGTGAGGCTATTGTCCTGCTTTTTGCCCGAAAAAAAAACATGACAGGTAGTACACTGGCAGGAGCAGAAATCGCTCCAGGGTCTTTTCTTCACCCATAGCACTTTGTTGTCACAGAAATGTATAGCTATAGTAATGTGGTGTACAGATGTCAGTGAGGTAAGGGTTGAGTAAATAAATCAAGTAGTTGGAATCTCTGCCTCTGGAGCCACCGATTAGACACCGCAAAAATCTACCTGAGATACTGGCCTAGCTCATCGTGACTTTCATGAAATGAATCTAATGAATCTGTTGACATTCCTAGCTACTGCCAGAACTCGTTTGACTCACCCAAAGACGGATGACTCGGTTGAGTGGATCTAATTCCCGATGGCCAATGGATAGTCACTAATCAACAAACTAGCCGAACTCGGCGTTGTTGAACTACGCTAATAACATCAACAAGCTAATGATGCCAACGCCTACTGCGCTGAGCCACCACACGGTATTATGCGACACATTGATAAGTCTATGTCGTAGGCATCATCTTGTCAGAATGACTCAGGGATTATATGGCACCTAAAATAAAACTTCATTAGTATTATTATTAACGTATGGAAAAGCACGTGTCCTAATGAATGAATCTTCGGTAAAGCCACACAACAAATCCTGACTATGTAACAATTATCTCCCACTACACTGTTATTATGGCTGTCCGAAATTACTCGTTATTACAAGTACTCCGCATTTCAGCGCGATTTCTATGGGAAATATTCAACAATGAGAAAGTCGTTACAAGTAATTACAAGCTATTTGTCCATTATAGAAAACATTAATATACACAATAGCATTATCGTTAGGTACGCCATATGATCAAGATATATGTTTAGAGATCATAGTAGTCATGCTTCAACACTTTTATCATATTATACATTAATTCATACCTTCCAATATCAATTACGTATCACAACTTTTGTTACATTTTCTACTAAATATTCATACCTTCCTATGTCATTTATGAATCATAATGTCTGTTAAATTGTATATCATATAGTTTAGCTTTGTATGTCCTCAATGTATGACAACCTTTGTCACACTGTATATTGAATATGCATACCTTCCAACATTAGTCATGAATCTGCTTTTTTAATTCTCTTCAGTCACACAGTAGACAATGTACAGAACTAAATACCTTTGAATCCAAACTTAAAACCTTCCTTTTTTGCTGCCTTTTGCTAAGTTGACAGTGGGTAATTTTATAGTGCAATAATATGTAATTTTCTTATATTTTGTGTTTTTCGTGTTTTTTTTATCTGTGCTGTAATATTTTTAGTTATATTTCCTTTATATGTGATCTTAATGTATATACTGTACCTATTTTACTTACGTTTCATTCATAGTATACCGAGTTCGACTTTGAACCGTATTCCTTGTGTTTATAGTTAATCATAGCAACCATTTGTAAAGTGTCTTTGATAGCCATGTGTTAAAAGGGCACTATAAATCAATAAAATTTCATTTCATTTCATCTTAGCCTGGAACACGAGGAAGTGTATGGTAAAGACGCCCCGGGAAACTGCATATACAAGCCAGACTGTTAGTGCATGAAAATGCCTCGATACAAATAATTATCCAAGAGAGGTGGTAATCTACATACGTAGATGCGCAAAGCTGAAATAGCCCTCTACTGAGAATTTTCCATAGTCGTTTACTTGTAATAATTGCGCAGAATTCTCGGCTCCCACTACGTGCGCAATCAGCTATCACGTGACTCCGGACTTATTGCGCATTCATAACCACATTTTAGCAAGTAAGGGCACTGTCATTGTTACTCAGTGGGATTGTCCCCGCGCTCCACTGACTCGAGGCCTCGGTTCGAGCCCTGTCTGATATATTGTATTGTCCATATATTATTTTTCAATAAATTATCATTACTGTTTCACGCCAAATAAACGGTGATTTTTGTTATTTCTTTTTATCAGAAACATAGGTTCCTTTTATTTCGTGTATATTTGCAATTTCAGTATTGACACAGGAATTTCGACCTGCACAATTCGTAGGCTATTATATAAATACGATTAAATGTGATCGTTATAGACACCAAGTGCGTAGTTATATTAAACATTGTCCTTATTTTTATAATAGATTCATGTTTACTGAATTACCAAATATATCCCCAAATAAAGAACATCATAATGCATTTGTAGATACTACCAAGTAGTGTGAAGAGATGTGGTTTGTGGCGCTTATATTTCGAGGCATGTCAAGATAACCGCGCGGTTCAACTTCCTTCAGTCAAGCGTATCTGGGGTGATTTAGCGCCTTATATAATCGTTGCCAGACCCATGGCTGATTTGTGCTGGCGGTGTCAGCAAAATAACACGCTGATAAGTCGCAGTTCAAATGTACAGGAGGAGGAGAAGTTGACTCTCAAGAGGCAGGAAGAACATCTATTGGAGGCGACAAAAGAGAGAGCCTACTACAACGAATGCGTTGCTGAGTCCAAGAGAGTAGCAGCCGTCAACAACCTTTCGACCTTCTCCCGATCAGAGCCAAACACCATCGTAGGATCATTCCACTACTCATTTGATTTTGCTCAGCAGGTTCACTACCCGTCAGATCCTATGTAGCCAGGGCCAATTTATTTTTTGGTGCCGCGAAAGTGCAGGATTTTTGGTGTCCATGCTGAGAGAGTATCATAACAGGTAAACTACCTCATTGATGAGAGCGTTGCGTGTGGGAAGGGCGCAAACATGACCATCTCACTACTTAATCATTTTTTTGAATTTTATGGTGCCAGCATGTTTTGCTGCATGCGCAGACAACTGCGCCGGGCAGAATAAAAACAACTACATGCTGTGGTATTTGATGTGGCAGTGTGCCACCGGTCTCCACACCTCTGCCAAACTATCATTTATGCTGGCAGGCCATACAAAGTTTGCTCCCGACTGGTCGTTTGGAATATTCAAACAACAGTTTCACCACACACGAGTGTTCTGTCTCGATGACAGGCAGAGCTACTGTCATCCTCAACACCGACGATTACATTAAGGAAGCAATTCGACAGCTCACCAACACAGACTACTACAGGAAACTCGACCAAGATCCAACTAAGCAGCACAAAAATGAACTCGCCAAGCTGACCCGCACATTACCAACTGAACTACAGTCGATCGTGCTCAACCTGACACCTAAGGAACCGCAGCCCGGTACCTTCTACATGCTACCCAAGATCCACAAACCCGGCCATCCTGGTCGACCCATAGTATCATGTAGAGGCACACTCACGGAACACATTTCTGGCCATATCGATACTATACTCCGCCCATTCGCCACTCAAACTCCAAGCTTCCTTCAAGACACCACCCACTTTCTCAACAAGCTCAATGATGTCCACAATCTGCCACCCGGTACCATACTCGTCACTATGGACGTAGAAGGACTTTATACAAACATTCCCCATGATGATGGACTCGAGGCAATAGCCCACACCCTGCCCAGCGGTGCATTGTCCTCAGCCACCGTTAAACTCACTCAATTCGTCCTAACCCACAATGTCTTTCAATTCAATGATGAACTCTACGAACTCAAGCCATAACCACACGTATGGCACCCCAGTACGCGAACATCTTCATGGTCGACCTCGAACAAGGCTTTCTGAAGACACAACAGTTACAACCACTTATCTATGCTCGATTCATCGATGACATATCGATGACACACGGCGAATGAGCTCTTCTCAACTTCCATGCAGCCTTCAACAACTACCATCCTACTATCAACCTGACTATGGACTACTCTACCAATGAAGTCCATTTCCTCGACACGGCCGTTCACCTGCGCAGTAACACCATCCAGACCTCAGGATACCGCAAACCTACCGACCGCTTCACATATCTGCACGCCACTAGCTTCCACCCACCACACGCATGTCGCTCCATCGTCTACAGCCAAGCACTTCGCTACCATCGCATCTGTTCAACCAAATCCGATGAAGAACACCACCTCAACATCCTCAGGAACGCATTCATCGACCTGCAGTCCCAACCTTCTCTCGTCAACCAACAAATCAACCGGGCCACTCAGGTATCCCGACAACAACTACTCAACTACAAGCAGAAAGAACCACCGCAGCGCATCCCATTCGTCACCACGTACAACACCCAAATCAGCCCCTCCGTCGCATCATCAGAGACCTCCAGCCGATCTTAGACAACGACGATCCCCTTAAAGCCATCATCAAAGGACCGCCCATTGTCGCATTCCGTCAGCAGCCCAACTCTTAACAGCAACTAGTTTCCAGCTAACTCACGAAAACAGACGATACACCCTGCCAGACTAAGCCATGTCTAAGGCCACGATGCCAACACTGCCCTTACATCATGCACTTGCCACACAAGCGATGTTGTATATGCTCTCACCTGCTACTCATGCCCGTCAGCCATCCACAGGGGAGAAACTGGACAGGAACTTCGCCAACGCATCAACAGTCATAAACACGATATACGCAGTCGCAACCTAGACGAGCCCTTCAGCCTTTACTTCAGCCAACCTGGACACTCACTCACAAACACGGGCGTGGCCATCCTCGAAAAACTACATCACAACAAAAGACTTGAAGTTGAGCGACAACGTATAATCCATGAATTAGACTGTATTAATCTTGGACTTGGTAGGGACCGTGGATTTTTAGCTAATTACTGTGATTAATTTTCAATCTCATCACCACACCCTACTTCCTTTTTGCTGGTCTATTGTTCGCCTACTTCACGCTACTCATTACTCGCCGTCACTATTATTATGCTTCTACTGCCCACTTAGCTCATTAATTAGTATTGCCCAGTAATCGCTGGAGTGTACAGTTATATTCCGTGAATTAGCATCACTTGATAAAGGATATTCATATTCGAAAGCATGTGAAATAAATTTTAGTTAGTCTTAAAAGGTGTTGTCCTTCGATTCCTTATTCATCACCAGACTAACGCGGCTCTCCCCGCATGGCTTCCTGACAACATTTTTCCTACGCAGTAGAAAAATTATGCTTGATCATTTTGTGTTAACAGGCAGCAGAAATACGGTGGGGGAGGGGGAAATATATTAAGTCATTGTACTAAATCAACTTGACGGCAGAATTTATCCTTTAGATAAATAATTGTTGTGACTCTATTACTATAGACTTGAATTTGAAACTTAAGTGTATTAGCGAACCTGCATATGTGTGCTGTTATGTGCCGAGCTCGCGATACCGATATCCAGACATTTACTAGTCATAATGCGCGAAATTACGCAATAAATATATTGCGTAATATTATATATTTGACTTTTATATAAACCCGTTAAAATATGAGCACCATGCAGAAACACATAGATTATTTTGTAGATTGGATGTTCACTGCTGGTTTACGTCATATGTATAACTGTCGTTGCCTCAGAAAAATTAATGAAATTTTAAATGCAGTCAATATGTTCGATCGATCTACCATAGGAATGCTTGCTGACTTAAAATCGGCATTTCACACAATATATAATGACATTCTAATAAAAAAATCACATACATTATTATGTATGAGAAAAAATGTCTAGGTAGATAGCAAGCTATTTATTACTTAATAAACAACAATTTGTTTCCCTAAATGATGTCTGCTCTGATATTTTATTAGTTACACGCTGTGTACTGCAAGGCTCTGTTCTAGGCCCGACCTTAATATAT
>WURV02201927.1:0-11587 GCA_011762755.2 Epimenia babai
GACTATGACGGCCTCGGCCGCATGACGCTGGCCCGCAACTGGGAGACGATCGACTCGACCTACGAGGAGATCCACAAGTCATCGTTCGCCTACAACTCGTTCTCGCTCGTCGACAGCTGCACCGAGCACCTCGGCCTGGCTCGCCACTCGGGTGCCACGGCGGACCTGTCCGCGCACACGATCACAGCTTCCTACAACGGCGTCGGGCTGCCCACCGAGACCGGGTACACCAACTCGGATACCCAGGACTACACGTACGACGCGATCTACCGTCTGACCGCCCACACCGATCCGAACCAGAACGACGATTCCTGGTCGGTCGGCTACCTCGGTGGCCTGCTCAAGTCGGTAACGTTCCCGGGCACCAATCCGGAACTCGAAACCACGGTCACCTACAACGATGACCTGCTCCCCGAGAGTTGGACCACGAAGAGCACGACGCATCACGCTAGCGGCGCGCATGACCAGGTCGGCTTCGACTACGCCTACACCGATGACAACCTGCTACGGGGCGTGAACAGCCGCCATCGCGGTGACCACGGGCATTTCTTCACCTACACGGCAGATGCCCGCCGACAGCTGATCAACAGCTACTCGGGCGTGGCCGATGCCCACACCATCATTTCGGCTCCGACCAGCTTCCAACACCGCTCGAACCGCACGATCAATGACGCCAACGCGGTCACGTCGGTCAAGGAGTATCCAGTCGATGCGACCTCCGAAGCGCATGATCACGGGGTCGACTACAACTCCAACCCGACCGGCACGGAAGGCGATGAACGGCTATACCAGCCGTGGAAGGTCAATGACAACGCTGGCGATGTCGGCGGCAAGGAGTTCGCCTGGGACGATAACGGCAACGTGATTGCCGCAGACCGGGCCGATGATGCGATCGGTTGGGCATTCCGCTACGAGGCCGACGGACAGGTCGCGGATATCTGGTACGACAACGACGAGAGTCTCACCGAGAACACTGGTGACTTCCTGATTCGCCGCCAGTGGTACGACGCCTTTGGTCGGCGGGTGGCAGTGAGCAACGGCGCCGCTTTCAGTGGGGAATCGGGGGGCATCAACGGCTGGTCCGAGTACTACGGCCCGCTTTCCGGTACCCCGGTTGAACGGCGGCATCTCTACCTGGACGGCTCCGATGACCTGACGGAGGACGCTACCCATCTCCAGACCGTGCTCGGCGCGGTCGGGGGGACGATGCATGGCGTTACCAACTCCGACAAGCACGTCCTGCTGACCGACGCTGGCGGCGCCCTGCACGCTATCGCGGACAGCGACGCCGGAGAGATCGTGGAGCGCTACTACGGCGCTGGGGCCGTCGAGCCGATCGCCGCCAGCGGGAAGTGGGGCACCAACCTTTCAATCTCCCACGCGGCCGGATCATCGACGATCACCGACGACTCGTTGACGATGGATGCCAGCTGGGACGAACGATCCCTGCGCATCAACCTCAACGGCACGCCGGTGGAGTTCGCCATCACGGCGGTCGATGTCGGGAACGACGAGATCACCGTTGCGGGCGACGCTACGGGCTTGGCTTCTGCTGGCGATGCCTTCGAGATCGTTGATCTGCGGGCCTATGAGGTGACCAGCACGTCGGAGTCCGGTTCCGGCGACACCGCATACACAGAGATCGTCCATGGCGGTGGTGGCGTTTTCCATCGGGACAACGGGGCTGTGGCGACGACGGACGACCTGGTCGGTCAGTTGGTGCGGATCGACCTCGGCAACTCATTCCAGGTGGTCGAGATCATCGACAACTTCGCGGAGGCGAGCCCGTTCGCAGTGGTGATCCGCATTCGCGGCCACTGGGCGTCGGACGTCGGCGACCACATCCAGATCCTGCAACGAGCCTCGGCGGCCATTCCCGAATGGCATGCGTGGGTCACCATCGACCCGAACGTCACCGCCAGCATCGAGTATCAGGAAGGGAATGAAGCCGGCGAGCCGATCTGTTGCGACGAGCACGGGAACGTTCTGTGCAGCATGGTCGATGATAGCGCAGTCGAGACTGATGGCGGTTCGTATCCGACCTGCGATGTGCCGCTGCCGCCCACCCACGACACTCAGGTATCGATTCCGGGGACCTATTATCGTGGGACGCCGCCGGCGAGCGGGTGGGCAGATCCCGCCGCTGGAGACGCGACGATTTCGGACGACGTCTATTGGGCGAACGAGACATTTGACGATTCCCCCCACAATGAGCTCCGCGATCGCGAGAAGCGGTACGCCAAGTTCTCCTGGGAACGAGGCATCGGCGGAAGCCCATCGGGCAAGGAGCGCTACACACAGGAGTGGCTCGCATCTGGAGGGCTCCGTTCGTCACAGCAAGACCTGAAGGCCGCCGCTGAGTGGTACTTCGGACGCACATTCCCTCCTGGAACGGACTTTGGATGGCTTCTAAGGGAATTGGAGATTATTGAAACACATGGCTTGAACAGCGCACAGATCAAGGCTTCTGGTGAACGCTGGGCCGAGGCAAACTGCATACGCCCTGGAGACATCCAGAAAGGCGTTCGCGATGGTCAAGTCGGGGGCCTGATTGCTCTCGCCGCCTACGGCACCGCACCGTTCTGGCTTCCGTATGCTTGGCAAGGAGTAACGTGGGGCTTCCGCACCACCGCGACAGGAGCGCGCAATGCGTTCTTGTGGGTTCACACGGGCGGACCCATGGTCATGCTCAGCAACACATACCTGAGGTTTGGCGGCTGGTTCACAGTATGCATGGGCCCGATGCTCGCTCCGACAGCCGCGTCGATCTCCTACTGCTTCGTTGCAGGGACGATGGTCTGGGCTCTCAAAGACGATGTTGACCCCGACGCGGCCAATCAGTCACTCAGCGAAGCCTCTCCTGCCGAGTTGCCCGACCTAATTCGGGAGTTGTGCGTGGAGACCAGAATCGAGGACGTTGAGGCGGGCGCTTTCGTGCTCTCGGTGCCTGAGCACACAGTCTCAGCGACATCGCGGTTCGAGCGTGTGACCGCAACGCACCGGAACGTAGCAGACAAGATCTTGTGGCTCTCCGTTGTGGACGAAACAGGATGCACAGACGTCATCGGGACAACGGAGTTCCACCCGTTCCACGTCGCGGATTCGGGAGCCGATCCCGCGCCGCTTGCCGATCCGTCAGGAAATCATGCTGACTCAGGCACCCATCTCCGTGAAGGCGGAGCGACAGCTGTCGCGAACTCGGGCTGGGTGTTTGCGCGAGATGTCAAAGCCGGGTTTGTGTTGACCACACCGGATGGGCGAAGAGTCACCGTTGTAGCGGTCCGCATCGAGAATGAACGAAGGACCACCTACAACCTTACGGTCCGCGGGCTGCACACCTTCTTTGTTGGGCAGCATTGCCTGCTTGTTCACAACAACTCGGTTCGTGTCGCGGGCAACGTCTGCACAGTCATGTGGCGAGACAAGCACGGTGGATACCGTGTTGCTCGCGCCGCCAACGTTGGTACAAGACACGCGGAGAAGGTCGCGCTTGATATGGTCCGAAAGGAAGGTGGGACAGTTCTTAGGGTTTTCACAGATCGTCATCCCTGCTGGGAGTGTGAACGATTGCTTGCCAGTAGATGCCCCGGCGTCCCGGTCGAGTACTCGGTTGCGCTCCAGAACATCACGGACGAGGTTAACTGGGCCGCCAGATTAGCTCAGTACTTCGGATGGCACTTCGACAAAGAAGCCTATCGCCAGCGGCTTATGGAAATATTCGGACTACGATGACTTCTTTCGCGATACAGCAATTCATGCTCGACCGTGCCTCCGAAATCATGCTCCTTGGAGCAGACGGCGAACATATGCGTCGGATTTTTGAAAGGATCGACGCTAGCGATTGTTTGGAGCAGTACGCTCAGTACTTTGCCGTTCTGGGGCACGAGATAGACACCAACGTCCATCGAAAGGGGCGGGCAACCGTTGTGGTTCCGTTTCTGGTGGCGGCAGCACTTGCTTTGTCGAACGTCGAAGGAAGTCGATGGCTGCCGCTGGATCTTCTTGGCGACCTTCTGCTGGCCGACCCAAGTCTCCTGTCGGAGATACCCGAGGATTGGCTGCGAGAATTGTCTTGGGAGGCTGCGGCCGATTGTCGCCATCTGATGGACGGAGATCTGGCAGGAATCTCGTATCTTCTAGCCAATGTGGATGCTTGCCAAGGGACCGCGTATGCTGCCCCAATTGTAGATACTTTCGTTGGCCGAAGTGGTTTCACCGCCAGCCAACGCTTGATTGGGAGTATGACTGCCTCACTCGCCGTGTCCGAAGTGGACGTTCTTGAGCCTTTGGTGGCAAGCGACGAGGTGGTCACATCGGCTACTGCTACCGTGTTGGCAATCGCCGCGCGTAACACTAGGCTATCGAAGGACGTGTGGAGGCGTGGGCTCGACAGTGTTCGGGAATGGATGAGCCGGGAGCCAGGTGAGACTCTCTTCACCCATACGAGCATCGGCCATTCCAGCGGATGGGCTGAGGTACTGCGTCCCTATCGCATGCTGGAACTAATGGAAAAAGAAGAATCAGATGCGGTGATGGCGTGCATCATCGATCAAATTGTGAAGCCGTTCCCGGAGGACGACCACCTTGTCCTGTTGGATTCGTTCGGCCAAACAATTCTTGGGTGCGGGCCTTCTTGCTACCCTGATTCAATTTATTCATTAACACGGCTTCGCGACAACATGCCCGACCTGTGGGGGCGTTCTCCGTTCGACGAACTACTACCAACAAGATAGTAGGCCACCTGAGTGGGTGACGGTGATCCAGGACGTCAGCCACAGCGGCTCGACGGTGACCCGCACGTGGCGGACGACCTACGACGATCACTACCGTGTGATCAAGTCGGAGACCCCCGAAGCGGTCGCCGGGAACGACATCTACAACCACTCCAGCACGACGTGGGACTCCCGCAACCTGCCCTTCTGGTCTTTCGTCGCCGAGGGTGACACCGGGCTGACCGAGGGCGTCAACGATCAGGCAAAAACCGAAACGCGCGCCCCCCCGCATCTCCTCGACCACCTCCAGAGCCCGCTTGAGAAGCGCAGTCTTCGGGGCCTTGAGGACCCTCGCCACCGCGGTGTGGCTGGCCTTGACTTGGAACTCCTCCAGCCCCTTCGCAATCCCCCTTGAGGTTGCCCGGCCTTGCCCCGGCTCCTGAACGTCGAAACCGGCGCCAATACACGCCGCGATCAACTGTTCGCGGTAGTCGCCCTTCGGCAACTTCTCCCAGAGTCGCAAGGGCGTACCGACGTCACCATGAACCGCACGCAATGCAGAGCGTGTTGCCGCGATCTTGCTGTCCGGTCCAACACAGGTTGACTCGTCCAGACCGACAACTACACCGCCCGCGCTTTCGACCCCTCGGGCGAAGGGAACTCGGCTGCCAAGTGCGAGTGACGGAACAACGACCACCGGGTGCGCCTCGTTCGCGCCGGTACTGGGGGCGTCGAGTTCGTCACCAACGGCAAGGTATACCCGCCGTCGGCTGTCTCCCGGTGACACACCGACCAACGCTACGGCATCGGGCGCGGTCGCCGATCCCGCTGGTGGTGTCAGCTCCAGCCAATCGCGAATGGCACGGCAGACTCCGTCACGATCGACAATGGCTGCCCTCGCGTCGTTGCCTTCCACCCGGAACGGAGTGCATTCCGGTGGGGAGTTTCCGCACACGGCCCAGAGCCCGCTGTCGCGTTCGGTGATGATGCGGGGACAGCCTTCGCCGGTCTGACACACGGCCACATACCGCAACGTCCATCGACACGAACCACGCCTGACGCGGCAAGCGACGCCACAAACTCACCGAACCGGACCGCGAGCCAGCCGATCGGCACCGCCGACCGCGGATTTCGCGCGGCCCAACGCCAGAACGCGCCAAGGGTCGCGGATGTGTCGGTCACTGCATCATCAGGTCGTTTTCGATGAGGAACTGCCTGATCACCTGGTGGCGTTCCTCAATCGGGTCCTCGAAGGCGAGCACGTCTGGCACGCGGATCTCGAACTTGCGCAGGTGCTGCTTTCCGAGGCTTCGGAATCGAACGTGGAACTTCGCCCTGCGCACGCTACCGAGCGGCAGTTGCTCGACCTTCCGCAACACGTCCCTGCTCGATCGAGTACCCGACGCCACACGTCATCTGGAACGTGGCGCGCTGGACCGGCGACCTCCCACCCGGCGACCTCCCCACCTGGATCCCGCACACCGACGAGGACACACCCGGCCCGGTCGGCGAGCCGATCCCGCCGGAGCAGTGGACGGCAGATGAGGTGGTGAGGATGGTGGCGTTGGAGGTGGAGGCCCGGGAGCGGGCCGGGTGGGGTGTTGGGTGCTGTTGACGAAAGCGCGGATGATCTAGCGGCGCTTCTTCAACTCCCGCAGCGCACGCCTGACCGCCTTCGGCGTCGTCCCCATCTGGCCAGCGAGCATAGTAACCAGCGACTCGTCCGACCGGCTCTCCTGGTTGCACCGGTAGGTGAGGTTGCCGCACGTCCGGCAGGCGAAGTGAGTCTCGGCGGGTGGGAGGTAGAGCTTCCGGATGCGCCTGTCGCAGTTCGGGCAGACGGCATACCAGTGCGTGCCACCGACATTGACCGCTGTAGCGACGACGGTGATGGAGTCGGACACCGACTGGTCACCGCTCGATACGACAGACAGAGCACACCGCCATCGCCGTTCGCGGACCAGCGGTAGTCAACACTGCTGGTCACCTTGCCGCTGGCAACAAGCCGCCACTCCAACACGCCGGACCGATCAACGATGGCGTGAATCAACCCGTCCCGCGCGAGCTTCTGCACGTCGAGGACGAACGACTCTCGACTGTCCGTTTTCGCGTATGCTCCCACCAGCGTGTGCTGCCGTAGACGCCCCTCACCGAGGCGTACATCGCGTTCACCGGGACGGACACCTTCACGGTGGATGGGAATGTCGCGTCACCGGCTACCGACAGCTACTGGGAGGTGTCCGGGCTGACTGCGTACGACGTGACGAGTGTGGTGGTGTCGGGGACGGGCGATGCCGAGATCACCACGATTACCGTCGGGAGCACACCGAAGCGGGACCAGCTCGCCGACGCCGAGGACGACGACCTGATCGGGATGTTCATCCAGCCGCGTGCTTCAGCATGGTACGCGGAGTGCTGATCCGAAGGGGAGGCCCGGTTTCTTCCGATATCTCCTTGGGCGAATCGAAATGATCTACAATCCCACCACGGGTGAAATCTGGCATCTCAACTTTCTCCCAAGGCCCGATGACCCAACCACACAGTCTCTACTTCGACGAAAGATCGACACGCATCGGCCTGAGAACATCACGCAGTCAGAGGTCTACCAACTGGACTCAGAACTCGCTGCCGTGCTCCGCGTGATCTCCGAGTGCAGGTCGTTCGACGAAGCAGATGCTGCATTGCTGGGACAACTGGTTCCCCTGCACACGCTGATGGCGCAACTGATGTTCAAGTTCGACTTCGACATGACAGACCGCCAGTACGAAGTGGTCAAGGAGTTCGATCGCCACGACGACGACGAAACCCGACTCTGGTTCTACCGGGAGCTTCGCTCGGGTCGCTGGCTGGACTGAGCGAGTGAGCAGAGGCGTTCGTTGATGGCAAGGCGTGGCCACTTCCCACGGCCGACCGAAACCACAGAACCCCGCTGACCCATCCGGATCAGCGGGGTTCATTGTGTTCCGAGGTAGCGACAGTCACGCCTCGTCCACCTCGATCTGAACATCACCTTCAGCCGGTTCCACCCGGGCCCGGATCACTCGGGTTCCGGGTAATGGCAAGTCCAAGCTGATGAGGTACGCGATCAATGGCACTCCATTCGAGATCTCGGTCAGTGCGCCGGAAACAGCCTCATCGACATCGCCATCTTCCACCAGCGCGGCAGCAGTTTCGTGCTCGGCGTTGACGGCGACCACGACCTTTACCTCGATGCGCTCGACATCGTTCGTCTTGTCGGTCATGGCGCACCTCAAGCCAGCAGCAAGTCACGGGCAACACCGAAGGCCTTGGCCTTCATGTCAGCCGCGCTGCCCAGCCACGATCCAAAGAGACGGTTCTCGTCGCGAGCCTGATCATCCTTGCCTCGCGTGGGTCGTTCGTGGTCGGCGAATTGGGTGATCGAGTTCACCGCGCTCCAGACGCTCTGCTGGATGCCCTCGATGTTCTGGCGCGGGTCGTCGGTGAAGTTGGCGCGAAGCCGCGTGACCATCTGTCGGGCCTGACGACTTGCATCGTCGGTGAAGGCAGCCGGGAACAACTCCTTGAGGTACTCGCCGAACTCCTCGTTGGTGATCCGCGTGTTCGCCATCAACTTGGCGACCTCGACGTAGTCATCGAACGACTTCCGGACGAGACCGAGAGCGCGGCGGGCATCATCAACCCGGCGTTGGACATCGCCGCTGTGACGGACCGAGAAGGTCCCGATCCCGCGACGGGCCGAGTCACGCATGGCCAACGAGATTGTGTTCGCGCAGATCGTGCGGATGTACGTCGGCACGATACGAAGGGGCGTCGAGCCGTCGTGCGAGTTCACGATCAACACGAACGGAATCTGCTCGTCACCACTCACGACCTCGACGGAAGCCCCTTCGAGACGGGCCAGCAGCCAGATGATGCGGCCGCCCTTCAGTGCACCGGCGCTCTCGTAGCGGACATCGCCACTATCGACCAGCGAATCCATGAAGCTGAAGCAGTCGGCGTTCTGGATGACTCGATAACGAGAGCCGACGACCCCGAGCACCTGGTTGGAGTCCGACCGGACCACCGCGAAGTGTCCCGGCACTTCCAGTCGGTCGCGGACCACACGCCCGTTGCCTTCGTCATCAACCTCCAACATCTCGGGGCCAAGAGTCGTCATCGGTTCGGTCGAAACGCTCCAATCCAACGCCATGCGCTTCACGTCTGCCGCGGTCCGAGCACCCTCGACTACCGTGCCCAGCCGATGCCACGCGGGCTTGTCGGCGAAGTAAGCGTCACCATTCGGGTTGACGCTCTGATCAATCTCGTGGGACATCGCCCCCTCCTGTGCGCAGCGCCGACCTCCCTTGGAGGTCGCCGACAACCTGTAGAGCAGCCCCTCGGGCCGCTTTCAGGGTGTTGCACACATGGGGGGAGTGAGAGTCTCGACATGCGGTACGATACACGTATCCGACCACATGGTTTGAGTTCCCGAGATGAAGCCCAACCTGTTCGAGTACGCCACGAGTGAATTGTCCCAAGATGCCTTCGTCTGCTGGCTGCTCGCTTGGGCAGATGCGAAGCACACCGGCAAGCTGCATGACCTTGGCTGTGACCTCGTGCGCTCGCTGATCGCCGTCTGCAACGTCGTTCCGCCGAAGACGATCAACAGCGTCGTGGTTCTCCGCCAATACAAGAGCATCGACGTTCTCGCACTGGTCAACGACACCTACGCGATCCTGGTCGAGGACAAGACCGACACCAAGAATCACAGCGACCAGCTTGCCCGGTATCTGGAGGTCGTGAAGAGCGAGTTCCCGTCGCGGACCATTGCTCCTGTCTATCTCAAGACCCGTGACCAGTTCTCCTACGACGAAGTGACGGCCGAGGGGTACGGGACCTTCCTTCGGGCCGATCTGCTGAGCGTCCTGGACACCGATGAGAGTCGGAAGGTCAGAGACAGCATTCTGCGCGACTACCTCGGCTACCTGAACCGGATCGAGTCATCGGTGATGCGCTATCGACAAGCCCCGCTGGACGACTGGGATTCGGATTGTTGGGTTGGCTTCTACAAGGCCCTCCAGCGCCGGTTGGACGACGTAGACGACTGGAAGTACGTGTCCAATCCAAGGGGCGGCTTCATGGCTTTCATCTGGCACTGGCGGGGCAATCAGTACCTCCAGCTTGAAGAAGGGAAGCTCTGCTTCAAGGTCCACGTGGAGGACGTGGACAAGCGGATGGATCGCTGGGAGAGGTGGCACAAGAAGCTGATGCGATCCGCGTCCGACTTGTCGGTGAAGCTGCTCCGGCCCCAGCGCCGAAGCGGCCAGTACATGACCGTAGCCGTTTGGGACGGCCAGTACCGTCAGACCGACAAGGCTGGTCACATCGACCTGAAGGCAACAGTAGACGTGCTCCAGACCGCCGAGGCCGTCCTCGATGCGGCGATGCCGAAGCGCAAGAAGTAGGACGGGGGCTACATTCGACGTGATCAAGGCGAGACAGCCTCGCGCCTGCACCGGCGGACTACGCCGTCATGGTGTCGGTCGTGACCTCGGATCGAAGGCGTCGAAGCAGGTTGGCCACGGTGGTCGGGTGCCACCTGCCGCCGCGGGCGGGATCACCATCGGCATTGAGTCGAGCCGAGATCGCCCGGATGGATGAACCTCCGGCCCGCAGACTGGCGATCTTCTCCAGTACGACCTGCTCCTCGGTGACCGGCTCAAGGGACCGACCGTCCACGCCGACCCGGTAGCCAAATGGGGGCTGGCCACCGACGTATTCGCCTCGCGACTTCTTGAACTGGAGGGCAGAGGAGGTCCGTTCGGCGATCAGGGCACGTTCCATCTCGGACGCGCCCGCGAGGACGGTCAAGAAGAACCGCCCCATCGGGCTGCTGGTGTCGAGACTCGCGCCACCGAGGTCGATGAGGTGAAGCGCAACACCGGCACGATCCCATGCGGCGGTGACTGAAAGGCAGTCCGTGGCAGATCGAAACAGGCGGTCAAGCTTGTAGGCGATCACCACCTTCACTCCGCCGCGCCGCCCGACAATCTCCAGGACGCGACTTCCGCCATCACGGGTGGCGAGCGGCTTTCCCGCGCTGACTCCGGCATCCACGACGATGTCCACTAGGTCAAGTCCGCGCAGTCGGGCGTAGGACTCGACAGCATCGCGCTGGGCATCGAGCGAGATGCCCTCGGCGGCCTGCTCGGTCGTGGAAACCCGGCAGTAGGCGATGGCTGAAGTAGTGTGCATGGCGACTCCTCTGTACAGGGTGCGGTGCCGCCATGCACAGTTGAGCCTGGTGGGAGTCTCTACGAGCGATGATGTTCCCCGCCACGACGAGGCTTCGCTCACCCGCGTCAGCGGAAGCCCCCCGCTGCTGAAGTGAGCCTGGCCAAGGACTCCAGACAGCGGTCAACTTTCTTCTTCGTGGCCTTCTTCTTCGTGGCCTTCTTCTTCGTGGCCTTCTTCTTCGTGGCCTTCTTCTTCCCAGTCGGGACAGCGGAGAGAGCTGCCTTGAAGCGCAACGCTCCAAGGTGTTGCCGATGAGCCACCCGATGCGGGGCCGGGTCGGGTACCGGTTGGTGGCCATGCTGGAAGCGTTGCAGGCAGCCGGAGGCGTCAACGCGCCCGCGGGTACGGTGCACGCGATTGTCGCGCACTATCATGCGCTCTTCGGCGGCGTGTTCCTTGTCGACCCTGTACACCATCACATCAGGTGCCGGCGAGCACGTGCTGATGGCAGCCTCCACCGCCTGTCGGATGCGAGGCGAGATAGCGGAACTCACGACGGACGTGCTTGTGGCTACCACGCGTGATGGAGAAGCGACTATCAAGGGCAATGCCGGTACCGCGTGCCAACTCAGCCAACCGGTGTCGGTGCATGGGTCACAGTCAGTGACCCTGACGAC
>WURV02201938.1:0-11586 GCA_011762755.2 Epimenia babai
GACGTCCACGCACCTTATCACAGACATTCACGTACCTTATCACAGACATTCACGTACCTTATCACAGACGTTCACGCACCTTATCACAGACGTTCACGTACCTTATCACAGACGTTCACGTACCTTATCACAGACGTTCACGTACCTTATCACAGACATTCACGTACCTTATCACAGACGTTCACGCACCTTATCACAGACATTCACGTACCTTATCACAGACGTTCACGCACCTTATCACAGACGTTCACGTACGCTCCGTGACTCAGCAACATGTGTAGTATCTCGACGAGGCAATCCTTCGCGGCGATCATCAACGCTGTAAATCCATCTTTATCAACGGCATTGACGTTAGGATGGCACTCCAGCAGAGAACTGACGATCTCAGTATAACCTCCCTTGGTCGCCACGATCAGCGCAGTCAACACATCCTGATTGGACGACATTATGACTTTGGGGAAAAGATTTTTATGGAAAACCTATAAAATATTGAAAAAATGGAAACAATAAAACATTAAAAGCAACTTTTTAGCTGAAAAAATGTGACCTTTCGTTTATTTTAATCAATACTGATGACACTTTACAATATGTTTTCTCAACCCTTCCACTCTACACAATAAGCAAGATCTTCAGAGGCCTGAATTTTTATTTCCTAAGCTTGCGATGCGCATAAAGATGCAATCAAAATAGTGAGTTCTACCGATAGTTACGTTTCTGATTTAACCCTATCCACGCTGTTGTAAGAGAATGGTATTTATATAATGATGTAAAACATAGCCATTCGTGTCCAAAGGGTTATAATACGCCCGCTTTCCGCGATAAATCGCTTGATATTGCAAAGACGGCGACCTAAAAAAAGAAATACAGTCAAACCTCTATTAAGCGGCCACTCACTGGAATCACGAAAAAGTGGCCGTTAAGACAGGTGGCCGTTTAATCCAGGTATGACATTTAGACTAGTGCACATGTCGGGAGGAATTTGAAGTGACCGTTACGACAGGTGCCCGCTGCATACAGGTGGTCGTTCGAGCAGGTTTGACTGTATGCATTTTAAAGTGACTCGGGTTACTTTGCATCAACGTGGATGATGACGATGCGCTTGCTGTTCTGATAGTCGGTGGTTAATTAATATGGATAAACGCGCATTCGTTAGCGTGTTAACGGTTTACCATTCCCACGGCGTCGACGTTAGCCCCTTCCGCGAGGAGCATCTCGACGAGTCGTTGGTGACCCTTCCGTGCAGCCCAGATCAGCGGCGTCGTGCCGTACTGAAACATTATAGACATGGATGTCACGCTGACATTTTTCTATGTTAGCGAGAGGGTTAGTTTGTAATTACAGGCAATAAGTTAGTAATAATATATAACTGTGTTAGCAATTAGATACTAATTATAGTAATTAACTCATTAATTATAGTAAGTTAACTATTATAGCATATATGCCTTCATGTCCAGTATATCAACGAGCAAGACACTCCACCCTCCCTGCGCTTATTAAAAACTATAATGACATCCATCGGACGCCAATATCTTCAATGGTAAAATTCCTCGACAAAACAGGAAGACTTAATGAAATTTATAACCGCAACAATTAAAAGCTAATGCTCTCTTTGTAAATTACGTCGGAAAAACTAACATATCTTAGGCCAGTTTTGCTAAGGGCCAAATCTGGCCCAAAAGATTCCCTATTAGTGGGAATCGGCCTATCGATACATACATACATACATAACAATTATAGTAATCAAGTTAGTAATTATAGGCAAATGGAGATTATAAGAGACGTGAACCCACAACCTTCAGGCAAGTAGTCCGGTGCCCTACCCAGCTACACAGGCAGACTTCCTGTAATCAACACCCCTTCAGGAACACACTAACATATTAAGTCTCTGGCACGCCTGCGGTATATGGATATTTGCAACAAGCAGTTGGTAGAGCATGAGACCGGTTACCTGGAGGTCGTGGGTTCATGTCCTACCAGAGCCAATTGAATGAATGTAATATGCTCCTTGGAACAATTTCACCCGACTTTTGGTATTTTGGTATCTCTTACTTGTTTTTCACATATTTCATACCAGATCTGCTCAGTCGTCAATTCAGTTATTGCAAATGTGACTGACATGAAATTAATAAAATAACTCAGAAAAGGACCGTATTTTATCACATAGAATATTTATACATAAACCAAAAACATCATATAAAGGTAACCTTGTCGGCTGTGTTGACCTTTGCACCCTTCATTATGAGCATCTGGGCGATGTCCGAGTAGCCTCTACCAGCGGCCCACGTCAGGCAGGTCACGCTAAACTGGGTCGCGATGACACAATTACACGATTGAATTGCAGACACCAACTTGGTCTAATATATATAAAATTTGGTCACCGAACGCATGAATAGAGTTACGCTCGGTCATGCATGTACCATTGCTTGATTGGCAATAACACAACAAAGCGGGTTACAAAAGGAGTAAACTGGTGTGTAGATACAATTTATTTATTTTGAAACTAAAAAACTTTGCCTCAGAGCCAAATTACTAATAAATACATAGAAATTAAAAATTGGGTAGATTTGAGACTAAAAAGAATTATAATGTTTGATTAGTTCACAAAAATTACCAAAAAAAACTACGCCACCATAACAGGATTTAAATAATACCTTAGATGGAGTTACACAAAAATTCTGACCAGAGTGACAAAGGCTAATGAAAAAAGTAAAAAAAGATGCATTTTAAGCTTCCATGGATGACAGATGAAAGATGCCAAACTGAGTATCGTGACCGTATCAAACTGAATATCGTGACGGTTTCAACCTGGATATCATGACCGTATCAAACTGAATATCGTGACGGTTTCAACCTGGATATCGTGACCGTATCAAACTGAATATCGTGACGGTTTCAACCTGGATATCGTGACCATATCAAACTGAATATCGTGACCGTTTCAACCTGGATATCGTGACCGTATCAAACTGAATACGTGATCGTTTCAACCTGGATATCATGACCATATCAAACTGAATATCGTGACGGTTTCAACCTGGACATCATGACCGTATCAAACTGAATATCGTGACGGTTTCAACCTGGATATCATGACCGTATCAAACTGAATATCGTGACGGGTTTCAACCTGGATATCGTGACCGTATCAAACTGAATATCGTGACGGTTTCAACCTGGATATCGTTACCATATCAAACTGAATACGTCATCGTTTCAACCTGGATATCGTGACCATATCAAACTGAATATCGTGATGGTTTCAACCTGGATATCGTGACCGTATCAAAGTGAATACGTGATCGTTTCAACCTGGATATCGTGACCGTATCAAACTGAATACCGTGACCGTTTCAACCTGGATATCGTGACCATTTCAACCTGGATATCGTGGCCGTATCAAACTGAATACCGTGACCGTTTCAACCTGAATATCGTGACCATTTCAACCTGGATATCATGACCGTATCAAACTGAATATCGTGACCGTTTCAACCTGGATATCATGACCATATCAAACTGAATATCGTGACCGTTTCAACCTGGATATCGTGACCGTTTCAAACTGGATATCGTGACTGTTTCAAACTGGATATCATGACCATTTCAACCTGGATATCAAGAGCGTTTCAACCTAGATATCGTGACCATTTCAACCTTGATATTGTGACCGTTTCAAACTGAATATTGTGACTGTTTCAAATTGGATATCGTGAGGAAACGAGGACCTTATTCACGTAAGAGATAAAAACTTACGTCAGCCTTGACATTCGGTAGGGCGCCCCTCTCGAGAAGTTCCTGGACGACTAGCGACCGACCGCGGTAGCATGCCCACATCAATGCCGTCCAGTTACACTGGCGAAATCAAGGCTTCGAAATGACTAAATGGTTAATATGACGGCTCTTCGATAAAAATTGTTCTCGTAAAAAATGCATAAAAACCATCGGGGATCGGGGATGTCTCGAACTGTTTATTAAACATAAGTAATATATATAACTGTTTATTAACTACGTATTCCTGTCGTAGATTTCATAAAGGTTATAACAATATACAAATATTTATTTATTTATTTATTTATTTCAATTATTTTTTTAAACAATAAGTCTATAAAAACACAAAGATATGAAATATGATGATATACTTTTACAACTATACATCCTATACGGGAAATAATGGACACGAATAGATACAGATATTTATGTATATATACATACATATATACATAGACATGAGATGCATATAGAAATAGACGATATGTGTCTTGAGTAGGTGATATTACTGGTCTTTTATATTTAAATGGAATTGTGTTTAAAGGGAGCGCCAGAAGTATAATACCCATACTACTATACTTATATTACTGATATTTTAATTAACTTTCCATGAATATTAACAAAATTATTTTATTATAAGGGATATGACAAAAATTATTGTATTAAGACAATTTAAGAGGTATAACATTAAATTTCTTTTAAAAGGTATGCCAACAAAATTATTGCATTATAAGGTGTGCTATAAACAGAAATATTTTATTTCAAGGCTGCAGGAATATTGTACATTGAGATGAAATCCAAGCAAATCTTATGAAGTCTTTGAAGGTATCCCTTTGATGCAGAAGTACCGTATCTCTCAATCATGATCAGATGTTACCTACAAAGGTGAATAAATCCAACAAGATCAGCACGATCCACGGGGAAGGTCGTTGATATAGTTTAAGGGGAGATAACATCTCCAGACATGTCACCACTCAAAGATAATGCTCAATAACGTCATGTGTGGCGATGTATGTGACCAGTGAACAAGCGTGCGCGGTGTTTATTTACCATATCTCTGTGCTCCACATCAGCCCCCTTATCCAGCAATTCTATCAGAATGGAGAGGTGACCTTCTTTCGCTGATATCATCAGCGCGGTGCAGCCGTTCTACAAAAAGTGTCGAAAGGTAGCGGATGAAGTTAAATTTTATTGAAATGAAATGGAATTTTATTGAAAAAGAAATGACATGAAAAAATTACAGTGATTACATCCAATCCACATTGCATTTCTGGCAAAATGGTGTGTAACTTTCATTGGATTTAGATCCTTGTTTAGAGAGCACTGTCCATTCGAAACGACGGGGATGTTCTTGGTATATTTAATAGTTACAGGCTTCTGTTTGTGTTAGGTTTATTAACCCCTAGCACTATGTTGTCACATAATCGTATTGCTATAGTAATGAGGCGTACAGTTGTCAGGGTGGTAAGGGTTAACGCAAGGGAAGTGTGACATTTACAACTAGTCACTCCTCTTAGGGTTTCGAAGTTGGACCAATATATTTCGGTCACTGAGTGTTTTATGTCTGTTTCAAGGACTGAAACTTTGAAAAAAAAAACAACATTAGAGCAAATCCAAAGAAAGACAAGAAATGTTGTTAACCCTCAAGTTCTTCATGAGAAAAAGGTATGAGCTTTCAATTACATTCATTTATTATGTTAACAAGGCTAATTCACCTTTCAATTGCTATTACAAGGCATGAAAGTTATGCTGGCACAAGGCATTTTGCCGACACACCCCATCTATTTGCAAGCTAGCCCTATACAACATCCATGTATGTTTATAGAAAATGCCATAAGAGTACCCCTCTGAAATATAAACTTTCCTGTGTGGCCTGGTTTTAAATTTCGCACCGTGCTATAAAGACCCTGGTTTTGCAAAAAAAATGCCGTTAATTGCCGCGAGGCGTGGGTGACGTCTCTAGTAGACTAGTACGTACATAAAATAGAAAGACTCAACTTACGTTATCAATTGCATTTAAGTCTACATCAACGAGCAGAAGTTCCCTGACGATCGTGAGTGACCCCTTCTCACATGCTTGCATCAAGTACGTCTGACCATCCTGAAATTTAGTGATTTGGAATGTAGGTAATTTAAATAATAAAGGGTAAACCTCTTGAGCCAAGAGTAGGAAATGTAGGTAATTAAAATAATAATGGGTAAAACTCTTGAGCCAAGAGTAGGTAATGCAGGTAATTAAAATAGTAATGGGTAAACCATTTGAGCCAAGAAAAGATAATGCAGGTAATTAAAATAATAATGGGTAAACCTCTTGAGCCAAGAGTAGGTAATTAAAACAGTAATGGGTAAATCTCTTGTGCTAAGAGTAGGTAATTTAAATAATAATGAGTCAACCTCTTGTGTCAAGAGTAGGTAATGTAGGTAATTAAAAAAATAATGGGTAAACCTCTTGAACCAAGAGTAGGTAACGTAGGTAATTAAAATATTAAAATAGTAATGGTAAATCTCTTGTGCTAAGAGTAGGTAATGCGGGTAATTAAAATAATTATGGGTAAGCCTCTTGAGCCAAGAGAAGGTAATGTAGGTACCTAAAATAATAATGGATAAACCTCTTGCGCCAGGGGTAGGTAATGCAAGTAATTAAAATAATAATGGGTAAACCTCTTGAGCCAAGAGTCAAACTACCAATAAACCAATAAATCAGTGTACCCCAGAGTGAGAGGGGGAGAAAATCGGACCTCAGTGAGGGTAGTGTGATTTTTTATACCAGTTTTTGTACCAGCTTTATCATGATAGATATTTACTATTAAATGAAATATCACCACATAAGGACTAATTATCTATTAAAAGCTGACTCGCGCTGGTATTGGTTGCTGGGAAGTAAATGTAGCCAGCTAAAAGTAACAACAGTTTAGATGTTCTTGGTATATCGCGACTTGCTAAAATGGACTAGAAATTAAATGCAATCTGGTTAATATATAATGGTCACTGTTGTTTAAAATAGACCAAAACTGGAATGAAATCTTTTGCATAAATACTGGCGTGTAATTGCTGAAAATAGAGCAGAAATAGAATGAAATCTTGTTATAAATAATGACTGTTGCGGAAAATAGACCAAAAATAGAATGAAATCTTGTTTATAAATAATAATGACTGTTGGTGAAAATAGAGCAGAAATGGAATGAAATTGAGTTTATAAACAATCGCAACTGTTGTTGAAAATAGAGCAGAAATATACCAGAACTCAATCTTGTAAATTAATAATGGTGACTGTTGGTAAAGATTCACTGCTGCGTGATCATTTAACGGGTAAAGAGGGAACAATCTGAGCTACGGCTTGCATACCATATTATGAATGCACTTCAAGCTATTCCGATGTGAAACTGCGAGTTATAATTCACAAATTTTCGTAAAATGAAGGGTATATGTCGAATCTTTACCGATATGGGTTCTAGACTGAGAGCTTCGATGGAGTCCGAGTCACAACAAAGTAACTTCATCTGGGCGGATCATGAGGGGGTCAGGGGGAACAGGCACACTGATAATAAAACTACGCTTCTCATCGATGAGTATTCGCGCCAAACGAATATCTTAAAGTTTTTTTCAGTAATTACGAAAGCTTGAAACATTATAGAAATATCAAGTATTTTCCTGTACATACATACTGCATGTCCTAATCAGAAGGGTCCTCATATCGCACTCTACGCTTATGGAGATAAGTACGGAATCGCACGATATAATTAATCCAGTCTCAGTGATAAAAGGGATATATTTTACAGATTAGTGTTTTATACAAACATTTATTAGTATTTTATTCACCTGACCCTCACAAATAAACTGGGGAATCTCGAGCAGAAGAATTCACAAATCTACCGCAAAGCAAATGTGAGTTAACATATACAAGTGACTAGAGAACCTAGAAAGGTCGCGATGGGAGATGGCATTCCGGGAGATGGGAAAGAAGATAAGTAGGAGTAAGACAGAGTGCATATGTTTAAATGAAGAACAGGTACCAGGAATGATTAAACTACCAGGAACAGAAGTGGCAAAGGTTGATGAGTTCAAATATCTGGGGTCAACGGTCCAGAGTAATGGTGAATGTGGGGAGCAGGTAGAGAGGAGAGCACAGGGAGGATGGTGTGGGTGGAGAATCAAGGGTGATTGGTGACAGAGTGGTGCCGGCGACTGTACAAAATGACGGTGAGACCAGATATGTGGTATGGTCTCGAGACGGTAGCACTGACGAAAAGCCAAGAGGCGGAGCTAGAAGTGGCGGTGGTGAGAATGTTACGTGCCTCACTGGTGGGGGTGACAAGGATGGGTAGAATCAGAAATTCATCAAAACATCGTGTAAGACGGTAAGTAATAGAAGGAAGATTGCGATGATTGGGTCATCTGTGAAGAAGTGATGAAGGGTACATAGGGAGAAGGATATGGAGGATGGATCCGCCAGGTAGGAGAAAGAGAACAAAGGCCAAGATAAGAGATGTATATGGATGTCATAAAAGATGACATGAGGATGGTTGGGATTACAAGAGAGGATGCAGAAAATAGGGCAGTGTGTGAGTCAAAGATTTAGTATGGAGATCTCTGAAGGGAACCATTGAAACACAAATGAGATGGGAAACGATGCACAAGGTAATCATATCAATGTATAATATACACACGATATAAAAAATTTTTACTAAAATAACAAATTAATGCAGAATGTCAATAATAGTTACTAAAGTTTTACTAAATAACGATAATAATTTTTAAATTCATTTAACTTGAAAATTATTACAATTAGATAGTGAAATTATCAGTAATGCAATGAATATAGTAGAGTTAGCATTGGCCAGCTACTACAGACACGCTAATAACTATTCTTATTAGTACAGACATTCTAATAACTGTGGTCAGACAGACAGATAAGCAGTTAATTGATATGAACACGGAATATCAACAGCTGTAATCTGTTAACTGGATATATTTATTTTGATAGTAAACAGGCAGCCAATTGGTGAATAGATTGGGGATAAAGTCTTCCCCTTGATTGACACCTAGACATGATAGCTATCAATCAATGGTATGATGGGATCACAAACACAAATCAAACATGACATGAGTGTATAATAATATATATACAGCGTGACAAAATCTAGGACCACACTCCCCCCACCGTTAACATAAGTGAAATTGTCAGTGTAAAGTTGATGTTTGCACATGACGGATGCAAATTTATCATAGTCGCCAAGAGACATTTACCATTTGATCTGCAGATCATGTTCTCTCCCAAGACAATCAGGTAACGGAAACTAGACATACTCTGCTAGAGCAGTTGTAATAAATATTCATATATAATACTTACCTACTGACCTAATAAGTAAATTTTTTTATGTTTCGCAGGTAAAAGTGGATAATTGAAAGAATACATATAATTACTGTACTATATAAACTGTATACTGAGTATGGTTTAAAATTCTAATATAGAGCTATAAATGCATCAAATGCGGCACAGTATTACTCGTGTGGAGAGCGTTTGATAGGCTGATAGGGACAATTTAGTTTAAGATTAATCGAGAATATTTCTTTAGGTTTCCATAAATCTATCCAAACACAGTGTCCAAAATGTCAATGACATGACACCACAGAAGATCAATAAAAAAATGTTAACTGTAGAAAAGTACAGAGAAGAACTGTACCTGTGGTATCATGGATTCGAGTCTTTTTTCTGTGTATTTCCACTTGATAGAACCATAATGGTTGCCAAATTAGCCTTTCTAACAAACTTAACCCTCAGCACTCTGAGTCACAGAATTGTATTGTAATGGTAATGTGATATACAGTTGTCAGTGTGGTAAGGGTTAAGGTGATAAATCGAGAGGTACACAGAATGTATTGAACGCAAATTTTAACTGAGTTTTTATTAAAAACTAAAAATTCAGAACTCGGCAGTCAGGAGTTTTGGTTGCACATTCAGAAATCATGCAAGATACGTGGTCATTAACCCATCGCACTCTGTTGTCACTGAATCATAACATTATTGTAATGTGATGTACAATTGTCAGTGTGGTAAAGGTTAACTCATTCGACTCATGACTACTGAATTATAGGTGAATATTGATCGCATGAATATGTATTAGTACGCTGATCATGATTGGTAAGTTAGTGATCGCGATGGAAAACAGTAACCGTCTGAATATAAAATCACTACAATTAGTGTACTAAAAAACGACATCAATCTACTGGAAAGTTCATTAACGAGGCCATGTGGTATGAATCATTTATTTCGATGATGCTCTCCCCTAGTGCCTCGTATTCAATTCTCTGCTCGTGTCAATCTACACAAACTTTGCCGTCACGCGATTTAAAAGAACTATGAAATGCTATCTTTTCATTATTGAACATCGTACCCGAATTCCAAAATTTAATTTTTCTAAGTATTTAAAATTGAATATATTTTCTAAGTTTATATTTGAACATTTTATTATTTATGCCACCAGTATGCTCTATAGTATGATATACTAAATTGTTTTTATTTTACTAGTTTCTCTATACGCTACATAATTTTGATTTTTGATTCTTTGATTTTAGTAAATTTAGCTAATATTAAAAATTGTTTTAGACTGCGAAGTATTCCTACATAGATCACATTAAATCAATAATATTTTAATTTACACATTAAGGAGAGCATTATATAATTTTAACGTATAAAATTTAATATATAAAATATAGACATATAGTGTATATATAAAAGTTTATAATTGGTTCATCATTAGTATGTCATCACTATTATTTACATGACATCAAAATATATCAGAGACGACAATGGTCTCACCAGTATTCGTGTACGAAAAAAAATATTCATTTATGCAGATGAAATGTTACCTTTTAGTAACAAATTCACAATATCATGGTTCACTTAACAAATATATGTGATAAATTAATATGCGTCATCAATTGATAATAAATAGATAGTGTATACATTTTATATAATCTACAGATTACGATAAAACTTTTATATATTATATATATTATTATACCATCGCTTTGGTTGCGCTGACTAAGAGTAGCTAAGATAACTGGTCCCATATCATAAATAATCTCATTGTTGCCAATAGACGAAGAGTAGGAATTGAATGTAATGGTATTATTTTGCTGTTGGTATCACTCGCTTATCGTTCTCAGGTATTTCATAACTATGTCGGTATATATCTTTATGTATTAGTCACTAATATCAACACTAAAAATGTTGCAAGCAATAATCTATTCAGATATTAATGTATGTATTTCAAACTATTTCTAACTTCTTGTCGATATACATTGTATCTATATATGCTTCAGTCTATTTGGCGTATTAGTATTTCGGGATCGACTTTTTTCACTTTGCGCATGCACTATGATGATGAGATTACGATTAGCTTGAAGTTAGCAGCCCAAAAAATGCTCCAATGGCTCAGAAAAGTAGTGCCTCAAAATTTGGCAGAATAAATTTTACCCAACAAAATAACAAGGCAGATCAATGTTGGTTAACCTCATATCTTCAACCATCAAGTAACAGAGGGAAAAACAATTGAAGAAACAATTGAAGAAAGCGCATAAATAATATGGGATATCAGTCTTTCATTCCTCTATTGTTTTGCCACACAATAGCCATATATATATATATATATATATATCAGGGTTGCCAACTCTCCCGGATAATCTAGAACTTCAGTATTCTGGGCACTTTGCAAGGTAAGCCATCGTGAAATTATCAAGTACTACTAATCGTAGTATGTTTTACTGTACACCCAATGTATCACCCAGATTCAAGGTCTGAGTGGTTGGCAACCC
>WURV02201949.1:0-26904 GCA_011762755.2 Epimenia babai
CTGCGCTCATCCAGCCGTTGACCAGCGGAAGCCAAGAGCAGCCGCGGATCACCCAAGGTTTTCTGGAGGCGGCTAAGGGCCAACGCCCCTTCGCTCAAGTCCCGTTGCAGGGCGAACGTCATGCGCTTCGCCAAGGAAGCGAGCTCTTTCTTGCGGTGCACCCGATTGGGAACCACCAGCTCCGCCGCTTGGGAGGGGGTTGCGGCCCGGCAATCGGCGACCCGGTCGAGCAAGGTGATGTCTACTTCATGGCCCACGGCGGAAACCAGCGGCGTCTTGCAGGCGAATGCCGCCCTGACCAAGGCTTCATCGTTGAAGGCGCTGAGGTCATCGCTGGAGCCCCCGCCTCGGCCGATGATGATCACGTCCACATCGGGCACCCGCTGCAAGAGGGCCAGGGCGCGCACCATCTGGGCCGCCGCATTGGCCCCCTGCACCAGGGCGGGAGACAGCAGCAGGTTGGCGCCGCCCCGCTGAAAGGCCACCTTGGCAATGTCAAACACCGCCGCTCCCTTCCGGGAGGTAACCACCCCAATGCGCCGAGGCTCGGGAGGCAGAGGTTGTTTGTGCTCGTCCCGGAAAAGCCCCTCGGCTTCCAAGCGTTTGCGTAGCCGCTCCAGAGCCTCCAACAGTGCGCCCCTGCCTGCGGGGCGGGCGGCATCGGTCACCAGCTGCAAGCGCCCGCGGGGGGCCCACAAGGTGGCTTTGCCCCGCACCTGCACCCGGGCGCCGTTTTCCAAATAACGCCGACCCCGTTGGGCAGCTGAGCGATACATCACGCAATCAATGGCGGCGTCTTCCCGCTCATCCTTGAGGGTGTAATAGAGATGCCCGCTGGCGGCGGCTTTGAAACTGGACACTTCCCCTTCCACCCACAGACGCTGACCCAATCCTTCAAGGGCCCGCTTAATGCGCCGATCGAGCTCCGCCACAGAAAGGGTCTGCTCCTCGCCACCCCGAGCCGGGCGCGCAAAGGGCGAAGGCCGCCGAGCGAAGAAGGGGTCAGATGGATCCATGGCTTCAGTGTAGCAAGCCAGGAGCTCTGGCTGGCGGCGAGGCGTCGGCTGGCGGCGGAGCGTTGGGCAAAGGTGGGGCTGTCTTCGGGGCGTCGGCGGGCTGAAAGAGCTCCTTGAGGCTCGCGCGGGTGATGGCAAACGCACCCTTGGCGAGGGCCTCTGAATCCAGTGTTGCTTGCGCTTCAACTGCGCCATCGGGGCGATCGGTCAGGGCTCGAAACGTGGCGCGATTCGCAAGGCCCTTCAGACCGAGCACCTGGCCCAAAGACGAAGTCTCCAGGTCGTGAACCGTCACCCGAAGCCGCTGCAGCGCCTGGGGATTTTCCCCCTTACCCCAGAGGCCTTCCACCCGCACCTTGAGCTTGATTTGGCGCTTACCGGCGGGCCAAGCAGCAAAGCCCACCGCTTGGGTATACTTGCCCAAGCCGTGGCCGGCCCGGTCCCAACTGCCGTCGGCGGGGGGCAACATCAGCCAGGCGACGCTCGCGCTCTTGGCCCACGGCAAAAGGGTCTTCAAGGGCTCCCGACGCAGAGCGGATTTTTGAGGCTCAAGCCGCCCTTTCGCAAAGGCCATCGCCACCAAAATGGGTTTACCGCGCCCCATTTGGTAACCAATAACCTCTCCATCAAAGCTCGCCAGGCGGCGGTATTCGAACCCAATCTTTCCGCCCACGAAGTGAAGATCAGGCCGCTTCTGACGGCGCTTTAGCTCACTCGTCAAACGCCGTTCAAAGGCCGGCAGTGTCTTACTGCGCTGGTGCGGCAGCTTTAGCAAAAAGAGTTGGTCTTCCCCATAATCCGCCCACACGAATTGCTCCGTGTCTTGCAGCGAAGCGCCGATATAAGTGGAAAAGCGCTTTAGGTTCTTGGCTGGCACCAAAGCGTGAAAAACTCGCGCCAAGGCAGGCTGCTGCAGCATTTCAAAGGGCCTAGCAATCACCACCGATTGCACATTAGCCGGGCTCACCAAGTCCGTTAGCGGCGCCAAATGCAGGGGCTCCAACCCGGGCTTTGCGGGCGCGGCTGGAGCCTTGGATGCACCACATCCAGCGAGGGCAAGGGCCCCGATAATCAGGGCCGAGCGGGCGCTCTTATTCGGGCACAACCACATAGGCAAAGCGCCGGTTCTTCTTTCCAACTTTGAGCAGATAACGGCCACCCTTTGGCAGGTTTTGCCGCGGGTTGGAGAGCTTCTCCCCGTCCACCTCCACCGAGCCACCTTCCGCCAATCGCCGGCCCTCGCTGGTGGAACCGGCCAGCTTGCAAGCGGACAGGGCTTTGGCGATCCACAAGCCTTCGCCTTGCACTTCGATGGTAAACTCGGGAATATTATCGGGAATCCCTGCTTGCTGATAAACCCGCGAAAACTCGGCTTCGGCAGTCTGGGCGGCCTCTTCCGAATGAAAGCGGGTCACCATCTCGCGAGCGAAAATCCGCTTCACTTCACGGGGGTCTTTTTCCTCATTGCGAATACGGGCTATTTCCTCGCTAGACTTACTCGATAGCAACTCGTAATAGCGGAAAATCACCTGATCATCGATCTGCATGATCTTTCGGAACATCATCGGCGGAGCTTCGTCGATGCCAATGTAGTTATCGGCACTCTTGCTCATCTTCTTGCCGACGATCTTGCCGTCCACCATGCGCGCATCCAAGCCCTCAAGCAGGGGCATCGTAAGCACGCACTGGGGCGGTTTGCCGTAACGGGGCATCAAATCCCGGCCCACGTTGAGGTTGAAGAGTTGGTCGGTGCCACCTAGCTCCAAGTCGGCGTCCAGCGCGACGGAGTCGTAGGCCTGGAGAAGTGGGTAAATCAGCTCATGCTGGTAGATGGGACGCTGCTCCTTAAAGCGCTTGGAGAAGTCTTCCCGCTCCAGGATGCGAGCAATGGTGCTCTTAGCGGTGAGCTCGATGAAGTCCATGGCCGTCATTTTGCCGAGCCACTCACCGTTGTAGCGGACGATGGCCCGCTCTCCATCCAGCACCTTAAACGCTTGGGTCTTGTAGGTCTCCGCTGCGGCCATCACCTCGTCGTGGCTCAAGCGGGGACGCATCTCATTTTTGCCGGTGGGGTCCCCCACCATGGCGGTGTAGTCGCCGATGAGGAAATACACCTCATGGCCTAGCTCCTGCAGCTGTCGCATCTTCTGCATCACGATGCAGTGGCCGAAGTGCAAGTCCGGCCGAGTGGGATCGAAGCCCACCTTCACCTTCAGCGGCCCCCGCTCACCGGCAAGATAGGCCTTCAGCCGGGCTTCAAGTTCGCTGGCGACGTGCAATTCGACAGCGCCGCGGTGGATAATATCGAGATGTTCCTGAAGGGAATGGGCCATAGCACGGCCAAATAGCCCGAAATGCAGGCGCCGTCATGTGCCATCGCCATCCATCGGGTTGATCCCATGCTCTGGGAGGGGGCGTTGGAGCGCGCACCAAAATCCAAGCGCCCGGCTTCGATGGCGTTCACCGGGCGTCTAGCGAGCCTTTTCCAAGCCCTGCGGCTGGAGGGCAATCTCCTTAGGGCCCGGAATCAGAGAGCGATTGCTCAGGCGGAGTCGCTATTTTCCCGGATCGGGAACTTGCGGCTGTTGTTCACCAGCTCCTTGAGCTCCTTGCCCACCTTAAAGAAGGGCAAGCGCTTGGAGGGAACGGGAACGGGCTCCCCGGTGCGGGGGTTGCGGCCATTGTAGGGCTTGTAGGGGCGCACGGTAAAGCTGCCAAAGCCGCGGATTTCAATACCTTCTCCAGCCTTCAATGCACCGGTCATTGCGTCGAATACGCAGTTGACTACCTGCTCGGCGCGGGCCTTGGTTAGACCGCCGCGGGCCGCAATGGAATCGATCAACTCACTCTTCGTCATGGTAGCTGTGCCCTCCTTCGCCGACCCCCCGTCAGGGCCGAATGTTTCAGAAGCGTTATTTTCGCCTTCTAGAGCCAAAGGTCAACGCCAAGATATCAAAGGAAGCGATTTATTTCTAACGACTTGGCCACGCGACGACCGCCGCCAACCAATGCGCGAGGGGTGCGTGTGCCAACCGCTCGGCCGGCGCTGACCCGCAGTATGCGCGCGCGACAAACAACCGACGACCAGCCAGCCAGACACTAACTATCCCTGCATTTTCGTCCCATCTTGGATTGAGCCCACGTCCCCAGCGTGAAGTCGAGCCTCCATATTGCCCTAGATCCTCTCCCCCGACGATATCTTTTTTTCAAGAGTTTCAGCGAGCTTGCCCACCGAAGGCGCCGTCTAAGAAAGGCGGGCGCCGAAAAGAGTGCACACCCGGGCCCCCACAACTACACTAGCGGCCATGGGAATTCGGCAACGAGTAGGCATCGCCACAGGCGTTCTTGTGGCGTTCGGCATGGCGAGCTGGGTTGGGCTGCGTTTTGGGACTGGCGGATTGTGGCGCGGTCTCGACCCTGCCCTGGCAGTCACGGCCAAAACGGGCACCAAGGCCCCCTACGACCTCACCCGCCTTGAGGCGGTGAATGAAACCCTGAAGTTGATTCGGAATAAATACGTGGACCCGGGCCGTGTGCACCCGAGGGATATGCTTATGGCTGCCCTCAACCGGGTGCAGCAAGACGTGGCCCAAGTGATTGTGCTGCATAAGAAAGGCAGCGACAGTGTGTTGGTGCGCGTGGGCGCCAAAGAGAAGAAGTTCCGGGTGGATAATATCCAAGGCCCCTGGGACGTCTCCGCCCGCTTGGGGGAAGTCTTCGCGTTTTTGCAAGCGAACCTCCGCAATAGCAACGTAAAGCTGCGGGATATCGAATACGCCGCGTGCAATGGCATGCTGCAAACCCTCGACCCCCACTCCACCTTTCTTTCCCCTGAAGCCTATAAGGAAATGAACTTGTCCACCTCCGGCGCGTTTGGAGGGCTCGGCATTGTCATTTCGATTCGGGACGAAGTACTGACAGTGATGCGGCCCATGCCCGATACGCCCGCCGGGCGCAAAGGCCTCAAGCGGCTTGATCGCATTACCAAGATTGATAGCGAATCCACCCTTAATATGCCCTTGGATGGCGCGGTTCGGCGCTTGCGGGGCGAGCCGGGCACCCCCGTCACCATTTGGGTTCACCGGGATGGCAAAGGTGGCTGGAAAGGTTCCCGGCCGTTTAAGCTGATTCGAGAACGTATTCAGGTGCGGAGTGTGGAATCCAAACAACTGGATAATGGCGTTGGCTATATCCGGCTAAAGCAATTCCAGCGCTCCAGCTCGCGCGAAGTGAAGATGGCGCTGGCGAAGTTCCACAAGGCAGGCGAAGTAAAGGGCGTCGTGCTGGACTTGCGCGGAAACCCCGGTGGCTTGCTGGACCAGGCGGTGCGCATTGCCGACCTCTGGGTGGATCGCGGCGTGTTGGTTTCTACCCGCGGCGCCAAAGAAGGCCGCGACGAAAAGCGGGCCCGGCGCGCAGGAACCGAGCCCCCGTACCCCATCGTGGTGCTCGTCAATGGTTCCTCCGCTTCCGCTAGTGAGATTGTCTCTGGCGCCCTAAAGAACCTGGACCGGGCGCTCATCGTTGGTGAGCGCACCTTTGGCAAAGGCTCCGTACAGCTAGTGTTTACGGACGTCACCTCCCAACGGGCGGCATTGAAACTCACCATCGCCCAGTACCTGACGCCGGGGGATATTTCCATTCAGTCCGTGGGCATTCCGCCGGATATTCGGCTCGACCCCATGACCGTGGACCCGCTCGAGATGGACTTGACCATCAAGAAGAAGGGCCTGCGGGAGAAGGATCTTTCGGCTCATCTATCCAATAAGCGGGTGCTCAAGGGCCAAAAGCCCGCGTATACCATTCGGCACTACCTGCCCGAGGCCAAACGGGCGGAGCTGCGAGAGCTGGGCGGTAACCTGGACGACGGCTTTAAGCAGGACTTTGCCATTGGCTTCGCCCACAAGTTGATCGGAAAGATGCCCGCCGGCCAAGGCCGCAAGAAGCAGCTCAAGGCGGTTCAAAGTTACGCCCTCAACCTGCAAAATGCTGAGGTAGAAAAGGCCGCGAAGGCCTTGAAGAAGCTCAAGGTGGACTGGGCACCGCCGCCGAAAACCCAAAAGGGTAAGCTGGCTGCCTCCGACTATGAGGTAAAGGTAACGTCCAGCCAACCAAGGGATACGGTAAAAGCCGGCGAAAGCATGTCCCTCAAGGTGGTGGTCACCAACAAGGGCAAGTTCCCCATTTACCGGCTACGGGCAAAAACCAAGAGCCCCAATCACAACTTCAACCGCAAAGAGCTTGTATTTGGAAAGATTGACCCGGGCAAAACCGTTACCGCAACCGCGGCCTTTGGTTGGTGCGCAAAGAAGGGCTTTAAGTTTGGCACCACCAACAAGGCCCCCTCCAACGCCCCCAAGGAATGCCGGATCGCAAAGGATGCGGTCACCCGCCAAGACGGGGTAACCGTGAAGTTCTTTGCCGAGGGTGGTGCGCCGCCGGCAGCCCAGAAGCTATTGGCAACAACTGAAGCTTTGCCCAAGCCCGAGTTCTCCTACGCGTACGAAGTGGTGGATAACCGGGATGGTGCCAATGGCGATGGCCGGTTGCAGAAGAAGGAAGGCGCTACCCTTTACCTAACGGTGAAGAACGTGGGCGCAGGGGCTACGAAGGAGGCCCAGGTAAACCTGCGCAACCTGTCTGGTGATGGGGTGCTGCTGAACAAGGGCCGGTTTGATATTTCCAATATGCAGCCCGGCGAAGTTCGGCGTATGGCGCTTACGTTTAACGTATTGCCATCCCTCAAGCGGGGCGAGGTGAAGCTGCAGCTCACCATCGCAGACCGGGACTTGGACGCCTACGCTAGCGAGAAAATCAAGCTCCCCATTCTGGCCCCGCTCGCCATCGAAGCGGGCAAGGGAACGGTGACGCCGAAGGAACCCAAGGGCGCCATCCTGGTAGCGAGCCCCGACAAGGGCGCCACGGGATTTGGCAAGCTGCCCGAAGGTAAGGCCCTAGAGGTTGTTGGCAAAGCCGCCGGCTTCTACAAGGTGGAACTGCCCGAGCAGGCACGCTTCGCCTTCGTTGATGTCCAAACGGTAAAGCCCGGTGGCACCGCCCCCCGCAAGGGCCCCGGTTTCGAAGACTTGCTCTTGCATTCACCGCCGAGCATCAAGCTAAGCGCGACGCTTTCCGTGCGCGGCGACGAGGTCACTGTCAAGGGGCAGGTTCACGATGGCGACGGCCTGATGGACGCCTATATGTACGTCAACTCCCGCAAGGTTTATTACCATTCGAACCGCAAGGCGAAGGATCCCAAGAGCCTGGTAGTGGATACGAAGGTCAAGCTTCAGCCGGGTGTAAACTTGATTCGCTTCGTCGCCCGGGAAAGCGACGACGTGGTCTCGCGCAAGGTGCTCGTTGTGCGCCGGGACGGTGCCGGTGGGGAATGGCTAAAGAGCCCCAAGGCCCACGGCCCCAGCTTCGCGGCGCCTTAGGCAAGGCAGCAAACGCCATTAGCGAATCGGTAGCGGCATCTCGCCGCTGCTCTTCACCGATGGCCATATCTTCTAAAGTAGGCCGCTCGCCCCGGGCGGCCGCTTTTTATTTCTGCTGAGCCCCAGCGGGTGCTCGCCCTCATTCCCCGGAGAGCAAACCCGACAGTTCGTGAGCCAGCTGCTCCCAAGGAGTGTGCCAATGCTCATGCAAGGGCCACTGCCAGCCATAGAGGCCACGTAGAACTAGGGCCTTTTTCTCGTCTGTTTGCAAATGCATCAAGGTGGCGTGATGGCGCACCATATCCCGCTCACCGTCATCGTCGCAATTGCGGCTCGTTATCCGAATACGAAAGCCGCTAAAGGGCCCAAAGGAGTAAATCTGCACGTGCACATCCCTCACGATGGGCACCGAGCGCCAACCAATGCCGATAATGGCCGCCGAGGCTGCCCCCAGCACATTGGAGCCTACATTGAGCTTGCCGCCTAGTATGAAGTGGTTGTGCAGCACGTTGTTTGGATCCACATGCCGCCGTTCGGCGTTACCAAACGCCAGTACGAGCAAGAACTCCAAGTCCTGCGGCGGCAGCGGGCTTAGGAAATAGCCGTGGTATTGCCCGCGTCCAAAGTGCTCATTGCGTTCAAGCAATGCGGCCCGTTCCGCCAACCCCTGGGCCTGCTCAGCGGAAACCCCACGGCTGCCGTCGGCAAACATCAGAGGCATCGACAAGATGCGCGCACACAGGGCGTCGGGGGAACGCACCTGGCTTGCCATACGCGCCAGAACCCCGCCCGCGCCGGTGGGATCGTGCTCGTTGGGCTGAAAAAGGGGCGTATCGAGGGTATTTTCCCGCGCGCCAAAAGGTACTTGGGAGAGCAGCTGCCGGGCGAAGAGCACCACTTCCTTTTGACCTTCCAACATGGGGCAAACGAAGCGTCGGTTGCCCGCCGTAAACACCGAGTCTTTTACGATGGTACCGTTAAGCTCGCTGCCGGTGAGATGGGTATAGGGAATATCAAACGCCCCCTTTTCGCTAAACCCGAGGATGCGCCGGTCCGTAATGCGCACGCCGCCATACACATTGTAGCCGGGCACCTTTTGCACGTAGGAAGAACTTATGCCGTGATTGTTGGCGTGTTCCGTATCGTCCACATGGGCCACCAAGGTCTCACCAGCGAGATGGGCCAAACCAAGGTGGGAGTTGGCGGCAGCGCTCGCCAGGTGAGCGGCGTTGAAATCCGGGGCGAACTGGATGGTCTTGGCTTGGGCAAGAGGGGCCAGCAGCGGCTCGAGCTGTTCTATCAACATAAGCGAATCACCTAGTTCGGCGGATCGGAGAAAGCGTATCGACACAGCGCCTGGGGCCCGCATTCAAACGAGCAACCACCCGCACTGCGGCCAGCCCATATGCATCTCGCCCGATGAGCCAAGGGTCCGCATGGCGCTCCGAAAGGTCAAGCCCTAACTGAGCCTCGCGGCTCTCGCTTACGAAGGCCCGGCGGAAACCCGCAAGCTGGTGGCGGGGAGCGAGGGCATGACCATCTTTGCCATCGGCGCAACACCTGGAAAAGCCTACAAGAAACAAGACCAATTTTGAGTAACGACAAAGACCTCGCTCACATGCGTGCCAACACACCCCCACTGGGGAGCAGAAATCGCGGCATTCAGCCGGTATTTCTCGGGCGAGAAGCTTGATCTCTAAGGGGCCAGGGGTCAGCATGTTGCCGTGCTCTACCCCCTGCGAACGGCGCCCCGCGACGAGGCCGCCCATGGAACCCCTGCCGGCTTCGTCGCCCTGGACAACTTTCTGGACCGTCCCCAGGCGCGCCGCGTGCATGTTGAGCTGGCGGAGGGGGCGGATTTTGACGCACTGTTGGCGCATATTCAGCGGCGTGCTTGGGCATCTCAGACCGAGGCCCTTGGGATCCACCATCTCGGGTTGACGCCTCAGTGTTGGGCGCTGGCGGAAGCGCTTGGGCTAGAGAATGTGTCCACCGAGCCCTTTGGCGCCGCCGAGCAGCTCGCCCGCCGGTTGAAACGCCGGGGTCAGGCCGTTTGGCTGGTACTGGAACGGCCAGGTTCTTGGGATCGAGCCTTCTGTGAGCAACTCTTGGAAGAGGCCCAGAGGCTGGAACTCAACCTCTCTCTTATCGTGGCAACGGGCAAGTTGCCCGCGGAAGAGCGCATTGGCGCCGAGAGCGAGCCCCGCTTCGTTGTATCTGGCCAATTCCAACAAGCCGAACGGCGGCGCTGGTGGCAAGCGCTCGCGACCTGGGCAGCGGATCATGAGTGGGGCGATGGGCTAGCGGGCGCACAAGCTCGTTGGGGGGGGTTGCTTCCCCGGAGCGCCCAAGCCGACCAACAGGCGCAGGGGTCACTGGCCTCTTCAGCCGCCCTCGAACTTCAGGCACTGCTTAGGGCGCTTGGTCGGCCCTGGCCCCGCAAGCAGCTCGACGAACTGCCCTCCTCGGCAACCATCGGCGCCGACACCGTAGAAGAGGCCCTCGCCAAGGGTTTGTTGAAGTCCGCCGGGCCGCTGGTGATGGCCACCAAAGATGGCGAGGGGACCGAACCAAGCGAGCGGGGGCTAAATCCCCAACAGCGGGCGGCCCTGCGAGCGCTGCTAGTGGAACGCTTTCCGGGCGAGTCCTGGTGCCTGATGCAGGCGGCGCTGCTGGCGAATACGGACCGGCTCTACGCTGGCGCACGCCGTGATTTTGAAAGGGCATGTCAGCTTGCCGATGAGGGCACCCGCAGCGGCTATCACCGCGTATGGGAGCAGGCCCTGGCCAGCCAACCCGCCGCCGACGCATTCAGGGCCAAACTGAGTGCCGCAGAGGCATGTTTGCGGGTTGGTGATGCGGAAGGCGCCCAACGCTGGTCGGAGCTGGCGCTGCAAACGGAGCGCGGCTTTGAAGCCATGAGCCTGCTAGCGCGGGCAGCCTTGGGAAAGGGCGACTTGGTGTCGGCGCGTGTGGCGGTAAAGCAGGCCCTGAGCCTCGCTCGGCAGCCGGACGAGCTGGCCACCGCCAAGGTGGTTCTCGGGGAAATCCGCTACGCCGCCGGTGAACTGGAGGATGCCCGCCAGGTGCTCACCGAAGTGGTCACAGCGGCGGATGAAGGCGGCCGGCTGTGGCTCGATGCCCGCAATACCTTGGGCAAGTTGCTCTTGGCCCAGGGAAAATGGTCCGAAGCGGAGGCCCACTTTGCGGAGGACGAGTGCATCTCCGGGCTCGCGAACCAGCGCCAGGAACAGCTGCGCGCCTGCTTGAACCGAGCCGTGGCGGTCTTGTCATCAGGGCGTTATGCGGACGCTCGTCCCATGTTGGGGGCGGTTCTGCAGGCCGGTGAGGAGCAACGAGAAAATCGCGCGGTGGCGTTTGCGCTCTCCAACTTGGCGGTGTTGGCCACCTTGGACAACGACTATGGCGAAGCGCTGCGGCTAAGCGAGCGGGCCATTTTGGTGCGCCGAAACTTGGGGGAGAAGCTTTCCCTGGTGAGGGTCATCACCAACTTGGCGGAACTGCGCTTGCGAGTGGGCATGATCAACGCTGCGGAGGATGCCCTGGCCTTTGGTCGGCGCGCGCTTGGCGTGGCGGTCAACAGCCCCAGGCAAGCCCACTTCGCCCTGGTGGCCGCGCGCATCGCGCTAGCTCGGCGCAATACCCACGTGGCGGAAAAGCAGATCCAGGTGGCCCTGGCCGGCGCAAGTGGTTCAAGCGACGGCGATATGCGGCGGGAAGCGCTGCGTGTGGCCGCGAGAATCGCGTTGGAAGATGGCAACCTTGCCCGCACCGAAGCCGCGTTGGAGCGGGCCGCCGAGGCGGGTGGAGGTGCCGACGCTCAAGCGGATTTGGCGGTGATTCGGGCAAGCTTGGCCCAGGCGAAGGGGGAGGATTTCGCCGAGTTGGCAAATGTCGCCCACGAGCTTGCTCGCCAAGCCCACGAGGAGGAACTGATTCTCCAAGCTTTGCGGCTATGCGCCGACGCCGCGTACCACCAGGGGGACCAGGCCCAAACCCAGTCCACCTTGGATGCCGCCGACCGCATCATCGACGAAGTCTCCGTCAGTCTGCCGAAGGGGCTCCGAAACCACTACTTGGGCCGGCCAAGCATTCGTCATCTTAGGGGCCTCAGGGGGCGGATGGCCGCCATGGCAGAAGGCTTGGCGCAAACCGGCAGCGCCCATGGCCCCAGCGGGGAACCAAAACGGCGAACTCGCTCCGCCACCCAGCTACTACAAAGCACTCACCCCCGGATGCAAAGCCTCTTGGCGGCGATTCCGCGACTGGGCGGCGTAGACACCACGCTGCTCGTGCACGGTGAAAGCGGTACTGGCAAGGAGCTGGTGGCGGAGGCGCTCCACAACGCCAGCCGTAGGCGTCAGGGTCCGCTGGTGAAGGTCAACTGCGGCGCCCTGGTGGAATCGCTGCTGCTTTCGGAGCTATTTGGCCATGAGCGCGGCGCGTTTACTGGGGCCACTTCCCGGCGCAAAGGGCGCTTCGAGACGGCGCGCGGAGGCACCCTCTTCCTCGACGAGATTGGCGATATCTCCCCCAAGACCCAAGTGGCCCTTTTGCGGGTCCTGCAAGAGCGGAAGTTCCAGCGGGTCGGCAGCACAAAAACCATCGAAGCGGATGTGCGCATCATCTGTGCAACCCACCGGGATCTGCGGGAGATGGTGGAGCGGGGCGAGTTTAGGCACGACCTCTACTTCCGGCTTAGTGGCGTGGTGCTTGAGTTGCCCTCACTGCGGGAGCGAGTGAGCGATTTGCCCGGCATTGCCTCCAATATCCTGCAGCGCTTGGCCGGGGAATCAAAGGCTGCGCCGAAGACATTGGATACAAGCGCACTGCGGTTGCTCCAGAGTTATCCGTGGCCGGGGAATATTCGCGAGCTGGAAAATGTACTGAAGGCCGTGTGTGTCTTTGCGGAAGGGCCCGAACTTAGCGCCGACGATTTGCTCCAGCATATCCACGTGCTCGCACCCTATGCCCGGGTGTTTGAATCGCCGGGCATCCGGGCAGCGGAAGTACTGGAGCAAGCCCAGCAAGTGCCGGAAACCCTCGGCAGCCCGGAAGCCCCCGCGAGCCAGCGGGCAGGTGCGATGATTTATGCCGAGCTGCAAGCCGGCGAAGGGGCATTGCTCGAAGTGAAACGAGCCATCGAGAAGGAGTGCATTTCTCGCGCACTCCGGGACACCAACGGGAATATTACGAAGGCGGCAGGAATTCTTGGCATGAAGCGGCCCCGTCTTTCACAACTTGTAAAGCAGTATGGTCTGGGCACGCACCAGGCGGAGGGATCATTACCATGAGTGGGTTCGACGGACGGTGGAAGTTGGCATTGGCATTGACGAGCCTTTTGGCGGTCAATGGTTGCGCCGTTGCGGCGGCGGGCGATTCTGATGTGGATGGCGAAGTAGACACGGTCACCAGCGGCTACACCCTGGAGGACGGCTCCGAAGCAGGTGCCGAAACCCACGGAGCGAGCCGTGCCGGTGCCGATGTTGGTGCCCACCAAGGAGTAGATGCCGACCTCGACCCAAGGGGCGTCGACTTCTCGAAGCCCCAACCGGATCCTTGGCGGCGGAGGGAAGAGTCCAACGCTAGCCAGGGAGGGCCGGAAGAATCGGACTCCGCTACGGCGGGCGAAGTCAACGTGGACGGCGTCGGAATGGGCGCAGGCAGGAAGAATCAAGAAAATTTAGTCAGCGCGGCTCCTTGTGCCGCTTTCCCCATGAGCCCCGCCAACGGAGCTGGTAGACCGAAGCATGGTCGATTTCGGTTCCGATCTGCGCCGACGAACACTCGTCTTGTGCGCGACGCTGGCCATTGCCACCGCCTTTTCCGTGCTTCTTCGCAAGCGTCGGAGTTCCATTCACTGGTACTTCGGCGCTTTTGCCGTCGATTTCGGCCTTTGGTACCTGGCGCAGTCCTTCTACGCCTTCTTCGAGGCGGATATCTGGGTGCGCTCCACGGCGGTGCTCTCCATCCTGATGCCTCAATTCGCCCTGCGCCTCTTCGACAAGATGCTGCCCTTGTCGGGCCAAGAGCGTTCCCCCCTACCGCGCATCGCCACCATCGTGGCAGTGCCCATTCTGATCTTGGTGGCCTCACCACTGCACGTGAGAGGCTGGGCTCGAGGCATCGTCTATTTCTACGCCATCGGCTTTATCGGCATAGGGCTGGCCGCCTTTGTCCGCCGGGGCAACGCAAGCCCTTCCAGAGCAATCCAGCGGCGTGTGCGTTACTTGACCGTGGTAGCGGCGCTGGCATCCACCCTGGGTTTTGCAGACTTTCTCTGGTTCATCGGGGCGGAGCTGCCACCCGTAGGCGCCGTACTCTCCACGATTTTTCTCTACGCCCTCGCCCAAAGCATCGATGCCGACCGCTTGCTCGACCTTTACGAGCTCCTGGGCCGGCTGGTGGTGGCCACAGCGCTGGCGTTTATCATCGGGTTTATCTTCTTTATCTGCGTCACCGTCATCGGCGGGTTCGACACCATGTACCTGAACGCGGTGCTGGCGGCGGTGATGATCATTGTGCTCTACGACCCGGTGAGAACGAAGGTGGAGGAGCAAATCCACCAGCTGATTTTCCGCGAACGCTTCGACCTCGAAGGAGTCGTCGCGGATATCCGGCGGCGGCTGATCCACACCCTCGAGCAAGAGGCGCTGGAACGCACGGTGCTTGAGGGGCTCGAGGCCTCCCGCCGGGTGACGAAAGCAGGGCTTTACCTGCGCAACGCCGACGGCACGGCGTTGGAACTTGCTGGCGGCATCGGCTGCCACCCCCCCGAACGTATTGAAATTGCTGCCGCAAGCGCCCTCATCGAACGAGTGACCCGCTCCGGTTCGGTGGTGCTTGAGCGGGCCACGCGGGATTCCCTTGAAAGCATCGGGGAGCCCCACGAGTCCAAGCCCGTGGCCATGGCCAGCTCGGTGCTGGGGCCACTCGGTGAAGGTGTTGTGCTGGGCATCCCCGCCGACGATATGGAAGTACTCGGCCTTTTGGTGGTGGTGGACGACCGGGTGAAAGACGCGTTTTCGCCGGAGGAAGTGGTGCTGATGGAAAGCCTGGCCGCCCAAATCGGCGTGGTCATGCAAAACACCCGCGTCCACGCAAATATGAAGGTGCGGGAAAGGCTGGCCACCGTTGGTCAGATGGCCACGGGCCTCGCCCATGAAATCAAGAACCCCTTGGGCGCCATCAAAGGGGCGGCGCAGCTTTTGGTTGATCCCGCCGGGGATGACGAAGGCCTGTCCGCCCAAAACCAAGAGTTCTTGTCCATCATCCTGGAAGAGGTGGACCGTCTTGATCGGGTGGTGACCTCGGTGTTGGATTTTGCCCGCCCAAGCGCCAAGTCCGATGGCGATGTGGACGTCAACGCCGTCATCCTACGCACAGCGCAAATCCTCGGACCAAGCGCCGGTGAAGACGTGCGCATCGAGACGGACCTGGCCCCTAACCTGCCCCTGGCGCAAATGGACGCTGAAAAGCTGCGTCAGGTGCTGCTCAACTTGGTGCGCAATGCCAGCCAAGCCATGGGCGGCCAGGGTCGGGTGCAAATCCGGACGCGCAAACGCAAGGCCACCAGTCGCTGGAACGCCCAAACGCCCCCCTTCGGCTGGGTGGAGATCTCCATCCGCGACGAAGGCCCGGGCATCGCCAAGTCGGTGCTCAAAAACCTCTTCGTGCCCTTCTTCACCACCAAGGAAAAAGGCACAGGCCTCGGCTTGCCCATTTCCCAGCGAATTGTCCAAGGAGCGGGCGGGGCCATTGAGGTGGAAAGCCGCGAAGGCCGAGGTACGACCTTCTCGGTTGTATTGCCCGCCAGCGACAGATTCTCCTCCCGGCCCCAACAGCGGGTGGCCGCCACCCCGAGCGGAAACCAGGGGAATGTACCCCTGGACGCCTCCTAGCGAACGCCGCCGCCGAGCCTAGAGAAAGGTGCGCGCCGCCAGAGCGGAATTTTCCGACCTAATTCAAGGGCCTGGACCACCTTTGTTGGAGGAATATCAGCGCTAGCTTGACCAGTTGTAGTGGGGGGTTTTAGACTGCCGAACGAGCCTGCGCTGCCATCGACGATGGCGGATCGCTTTTTCGTCCTCCCCACAAATTCCGAGCAAGCACCGCGTGTACGCACTTCGATTTATCTCTGGAAAATACCAGGGTGGTGAGTTTCCGCTCAACCCCGGCAAAGAAGTAGTTATCGGCCGGTCCAGCGATCTCGAGATGGTTTTGGTGGAGGATATGGTTTCCCGCCGCCACGCACGCATTTGGTGGGAAAACGACCAGGTCCAGATTGAAGATCTTGGCTCCACCAATGGCACCTTCGTCAACGGCGAGAAGATCAAGCGCGCTCTCTTGAAGGAGGGCGACCGCATTCTGGTAGGCACCAGCATTCTGCGCCTCGTCTCGGTGGATGTGATCCCCTCCAGCCGCAAGCCTCAGCAGAACCTGGAGAATATGGCCGCCCAACGGCGCACCTCCCAGGTACGCACCATGTCCGGCGCCATCGATGAAATTCCGCTGCCCGACTTGCTCCAACTCTTGGGCACCTCGCGCAAAACCGGTGTGCTCATCATTCGCACGGAGGAAGAGGTAGGCAAAATCTACCTCCGTCAGGGCATTATTTACTTCGCGATCATCAACGATCTTGAAGAAGTACCGCCCCTCAAGTCCCTCTTCCGCCTGCTGACTTGGCAAAAGGGCGTCTTCGATCTGGAGCCCAACGAAGAAGGTTCCTTCAGCAATGAGATTGAAGTGGGCGTGCAAGAGCTGCTTATGGAGGGCCTGCGGCAGCTCGATGAATTCAATACGCTGCGGGACAAGCTGCCTGATCTGCGCACGCGCATCAGCATCGCGTCGCCGGTCATTCCTCCGCTCCGGGACCTATCTCGGGAGGAACTGGACGTCATCCAGTTGGTGCACAACTACGGCACCATGGAAGCGGTCCTCAACAAGAGCTTGGCCTTGGACTTGGAAACCGCAGAAGTGCTCTCCAAGCTGCTCAAAAAGAAGTACATCGTCACCCACGAAGGGCGCTAAGCCCGCTACGAACACACTGCCTCCCGCGGGAGAGTTACGCAGAGCCGCCTATCCAGAGAGATAGCGCGGCTTTTTTCGTTCGTACTCTTGCCCACTCACGAGCGGAGCAAGTTTCGCCGAACGCAGCGTTCTGGGGCCACGCCCATAGGGCACCATAATCAAAATTATAATGAATCGCCTAACAAAAATGTAATATGAGAAAAACATATTTTTCCCATGAATTAGTCTCCGAAGCTAGTAGAGCCATCTCCTATGTCAGCCCTTGGGCACCTGATGCCCCGGCACACACCGCGCTTGGGCCAACTTCCACCAAGAGAGAGATACATGCGGAAATCACTTCGTTATTTTGGCTTGCCCGCTACGCTTACGCTTCTTTTGGCCTCCGCTGCTGGCTGCAGTAGTGGCGACGACTCCGGACAATCTGCGGCCGGCGCTGGCGCAGGTGGCAGTGCTGGCGCAGGTGGCAGTGCTGGCGCAGGGGGTTCTGCCGGTTCTGGAGCTGGCCCATCGCCGACCGAGACCGACAAGGTAGACTTGCTGGTAATGGTGGATAATTCCGCATCCATGGCGGACAAGCAGGCGCTGCTGGCCAATGCTGTGCCCGATCTCACTGAGCGGCTCGCGAACCCAGATTGCGTGAAGCTAGACAAGAATGGCCGCGTCATCGAGCGTGTTCCCGCCGCGACTGGCAGCTGCGCGTCCGGGTTTCGGCGAGAACTGTCTCCGGTAGAGGATATCCACGTGGGCATCGTTACCTCGAGCCTCGGGGGCCATGGAGCCGACATCTGCAGCACATCGCCCGACCACGACCAGGGCGGCCGCCTGCTGGTTCGCTGGAAGAAAAACGGCGCGACAGCCTACATTGACCCCGTGCCTACGTACAACAACGCCGGCTTTTTTGGCATGGGATCCCGGAGCCAAGATGTCGCCACCAGGCGAGTCTGATGCCACCGCGTTCACGACCAACTTTGCGGATTTGGTGAGGGGCGCCGACGAAACGGGCTGCGGTTACGAAGCGTCCTTGGAAGCTTGGTATCGTTTCCTTGTGGACCCAGAGCCCCCGTCGGGTGTGCCCGTCCCCCCCCAGGGCGGCAACGGGTCCTTTGTGCCAGCCCAGCCTGGGCCTACCGATGACACGATTCTAAACCAGCGCGCGCAATTCTTGCGACCCGACTCATTGGTGGTGGTCATCAACCTCTCTGACGAAAACGACTGCTCCATCATTGACGGTGTGCTGCCCAGCAAAGTGAGCGACGAAGCCGGAAACGTGCTGCCCTGGCCGGAGAGCTATCACTTTGGGGACAACGGAGGATTTTCCGTAAACTATTTGTTCGCGCAGCAGCAGAATGTGACCCTCGCCCGAGGCACAAAGGAGTGCGAAACCGACCCCTATGGGCCGAACTGCACTTCCTGCTACCTTGTTCCACAGAGCGAACAGGAGGCCCGAGGGTGCAACGTTCCGCTTCCCGACGAACCCCCCCGCGCTGCGCTGCTATCAGCAAAAACGTCGCTATGGGGTAAGCACGCTTTACCCGGTGCAACGCTATATCGATGGGCTCACCAAGCGGAAGATCTACAATCGGCAAGGCCAGCTGGTGGAAAACCCATTGCTCAAAGGGAGACCCAACGGAATGGTGCTCTATGCGAGTATCGTGGGCGTACCTTGGCAGGACATCGCCATCGATTCTGCCGATCTATCCCAAGGCTATAAGACCACCGCTGAGGTGGATTGGTCTTTGATTCTAGGCGACATGCGGCACAATGAGCCGCCACTCGACCCTCTCATGCGGGAGTCCAGCGAACCTCGTACCGGACAAACCGTGCTTGGGGAGGAGCTTAGCGGTCCCGGCACCTGGAACTCCATCAATGGACACGAGTACGAAACCTCCGGGCGGAATCTGCAGCATGCGCGCATCTTCGGCCTGCCAGCCCCTCACGCAGGCAAGTTTGGGGATTGCGATGCGCCAGACACGAGTAAATCCCCCCTATGCGAGGCGCCGTCGGATCCAAGTAATCCAAACTCAGCTGGGACCAACCAATACGGGGATACCCAATATCGAGCCAAGGCGTATCCAGGCACCCGCTTCCTGGAGTTGGTGAAGGGCTTGCCGTAAGCGCCATTCTGAACCAGGCGAAACAGCGGCTGCGCAGGAGTCAGTAAGAGGGGCCAATCTGGTAGTTCTGGTTACTTCCCCCGCGTTCGGGCATGAGAGCGCCGAGTGTGGCCAGCTCCCCAGCACCCGTTCAGCCTGAAATAATAAAGCAAAAGCCGCTGCCCTTTCGGATAGCGGCTTTTGCCTTTCGCCCCTTGGTGGGGCCAGAATCAAACGCTCAGTAGAAGCCCTTGATCTTGCTGCTCAGACCCATGTCGAAGATGGCCTGGCGCATGAAGCTCAGCACGGAGACGTAACCGGCGAGACGGTTGCGAGCAATCTGTGCGTCGTGGAGCGGGTTTCCACCGGCTGCCGCTGCCTTCGGGATAGGCTGACCATTGGCGTCACGCTTGGCGACGTACCAGTCAACGGTGCCGTCATTGTTGTAATCCACCGGGTCCGTCTCGTAGCCCAAGAAGAGCAGACGGTTGGCGTACTCCAACATACGGGCGGCGATGCCACGCTGAACGGTGCGGTTGAAGATGCTTTCGGTGCCGAAGGTCTGGGCGATGTAGGTACGGCCCAGGGGATCGTGCAGCTCGATGCGGTTGGCGAAGCCGGGATTGTTGGTCTTGCCCAGGTCATAGATGGCCATTTGGTCCAACCAGGTCTGGTACTGGTTCTCGGGCAGGTACATCAGGGTCCAAGCAACCAGGAACTTCTGCTGCTCGTAGTCCACCTGCGGGTCGAGGGTATCGGTGTCGCCGAAGTCGATGGTGGTACCACCAGCGTTCACCGCGCTGCCACCCAGGCCGGGGGTGCCGCACACCTGCGAGCCGCTAGCGGGCAAGCAGAGCGTGGGCTCCGAACCGTACCAAGAGGTCCAGGCGATAGGGAACTTCAAGCGAAGGTCGATATCACCCTTCTTGGGGTCCCGGTTGACAACAGCCACCAGCTTCTCGCCGGGGTTGTCGGGGTTGTCTTCCTTCAGGACCTTCGCACCCTTGATGTACTCGTCGTTGGTCAAGTTGTTGGCCAACCAGCGGCGGTAACCGTTGGGGAACAAGTCCGCCATGGATACGGCGCGGGTACGGGGGTCGGTGAAGTCGCCACGGGAGTCGGAGATGAAGTTGTCGACAGACTCGGTGAGGAGCATGGATACGTTCATCTTGTCGTAGTAGCTGCCGGCGGTCATGGTGAAGTTGCGATTGAACTCACCCTGGTCGTCGGAGAGCTGGTTCTCGATCAACTTGCCGCCGAAGGAGACGTCGTTCCAGTAGCCGGTGGGGCCGTCCGAAACAATCAGGCCCGTGCCGCCCGGGGGAGCGACAATGCTTGCGTCGGGGTCGGAGCTGGAGCGCCAGATGCCCGTCTCGCCTAGCACCGCGGTGCGGAAGTGGGGACCGGGCTCGGGGCGCTGGAAGATACGCGTGAAGTGGTCGAAGGCCATGGCCGACGCCAACGTGTTCTGCGGGAAGAAGCGGGTCACGAGCTCCGTAGTGGTTGTATCCACCGCGCTGCCCTGGCTAGCCGAAGCATTACGGATCAGGTTAGCGTAGAGGCCAAGACCCTTGGCACCGTCACGCATCTTCTCGTTGTAACGGCTGAGGATGCGGTTGGCGGCGCTGCGCACGCTGAAGGTGCTGCGGTTGCGACGGAAGTTGTCGAAGATGTGGTTCACTTCTTGTTCGGTAATAAAGAAGTTGAACAACTCGTAGGGGTCGGCACCGTTGTCATGACGGTAGACAGACAAGTTACCCAAGTCCGCCCAGCCGTCGGTGGCGAAGCCGTGGGGCACGCGGATGCGAGTGCCGCCCGCTTCGACGTTGTGACCGCCACGAATGAGGAAAGTTTGCGTGGGCTGGGCACCGATTTCTTGGGTCGTGGCCTTACGCATGTCGTGCATGAATTTGTAGTCAACCTGCTGGGTATCGCAGCGGGTGTACTTGCCATTCACGTTGACGATGTAGCCGTCGAGCACGGGGCTCCACTTGCCGTTCTTCTCTACGTTCCAGTCGGAGGGAACCCAGTCCTTATGATTCACCTCCTTACAGTTGCTGATGAGATTGAAGTCCTTCTGCAACTGGCTGTAGTGCATGTTCGTTGACATGGGCATGGGGACACCGTCGATCATCTGCTTGATGGCGGCGGGCTTGTTGTAGGTCAGACCGGTGATGCCACCGAAGTTGTCCATCTTACGAATCAGCGAACCGGCAATACCGGTGCCGACAGCGTAGTCCGGGTTGTTGTAGACGGAGATTACGCCGCCGTAGAAGAACTTCGCCGCACCGTAGTCATACGCACCCAGGCCCAGGAAGTCCTGGCTGAGCTCACCCGCGTAGTCCATGGTCGAGGAGTTCATGAACATGTGGATGAGGTTGTTGCGCTCTTCGTCGGTGGTGGGGTCGAAGTAGCGGGGACCGATGCAGGTGTTGCCGTCGGGGGCCAGGGAGGTGCACTCTTGAGTGACGGAACCATCTTTGGTGCGCAACTGCCAGTACTGCGGGCGGTAGTTGTACGAGTCCCAGGAGGTCACGAAGTTGTGACGCAGGCCGAAGGTGTGCCCAAGCTCATGCAGCGTAACCGCATAGTGGGCGCGGCGAGCCATGTACTTGGCCATCTTGTCGGCGCGGGCGCGCTGATCCGCGGGCGAGTCGTTCGGGTTAAACTTGCCGAACTTGCTCTCGAGCACATAACGCAGACCAATCAGACCGGTGGGGGAAGGAGCAAACTCCTCCATCACGCACTGGCCTCGCTTGGCGAGGTTAATCTCACGCAGGTGGCGCAGCGCCCGGGCGATACCGGGGTGAGCACCCTGCAGAGGTGAGGAGAGCCTGGTTGCCTGGGGGCCGGACAAGCCGAAAGACTGGGTGCCGGCGAAGGCCTGCATCATCTTGGTGTTCAGGCCAGCCTCTGTGGAGGTACCCACAGCCAACTTACGATGAGCCTCGTAGATGGCGGGGTTGGTGGCCGGAGCAGAAGCGTCAGCATAGGTGTGCTGAACCTCTTCCTTGATGCGACGGGCGTTGTTCAGGATCTCGGGCCGGTTGTTGAGCTCAGCCATGTGCTTGAGGTACTGCTTGCGGGTAACGTTGGAAATACGGGCGAGCTTTTCCTCGACGCGCTCCTTGGTCATCTGGGGCAGCATGCCGCGCTTGCTCGCCAGCTCGTCAGCCTTGACCCAATCCTGGACGTACTTGCCGGAGGGAACAATCTGATCGCGGGTCAGCTCGCCAGCGATGAAGCGGAGCTTGTCGATGACGCCCTGCGCGAAGAGGTCATTGACGTGGCTCCAGGTGTTGGCGCGACCGGAGATGATCTCGCCACTGAGGGGATCATTCGTGGTGGGACCATAACCCCAGGGAGAGGGGGACTCGGCATGCTCAACGATGTTGAGGTGGTGATAGCGAATATCACCCTGACGCGCGATGGTGCCGGGAGCGCCACAGGCTTTGTGGTCGGTCTCTGCCACGGGGTCGTGACAAAAGACAACAACTTCGTCCATCTTGGCGATGTCGATAACGCCAGCAGAGTAACCGCGCAGCTGACCGATGCGATCAGCAACGCCGTTGCAATCCTCGCCAGCGTGGCTCTTGCCATACTTGCAGAGGCGGGTTTCGTGGGTGAGGGAAACAACGTCCTCATTTTCGTCCTGCTGACCGTGGTAAATCGGCCACTTGGCATCGCAGTCAGCGGGGCTGGAGCCGGTCTTGGCACACTCTGCCCACTGGGCGGAGCGGACGGCCACGCGCATGGCGGCGTCCCAGTCATGGGCGGTGGTCTCGGTAGCCTCCAGGTAGTCCTTGTTGCTGGTGTGGGTGAAGTGGAAGGCAATCGGCTTCACCGTGCGGGCACGGTAAGGCAGGGTGCACCTCTGCTTGAACGCGTCGCAGCGGGAGCCACCAACGGGGTTGTTGTCAGCGTCGAGTACCTTGGCGGTAACCGCTTCGCACTGATCCTCAGTACCGTTGCCATCGAGATCGGCGTGGGGGTTGACATTAGGATCGCCATTGTTGGTGGTGGGGGTATTGCATTCCACTGCGCCGGTCATGGCTTCCGGATCGTCGTAATAGTGGCTGCGCTCCCAGATGTTGTAACGGGTAACGAAGCGGTGCCACTGGGTGTCGGTCATGCCGTAGCGACGGTTGTAGCCGCGACGCTCGGTAATGAACGCACCGTAAGAAGCAAACTCAACGCCGTTGGTCTCCATGGGCTCGTAGTCGGTATCGACCACTTTGCGGAAGGAGTGACGGACGGTGACCTCAACGGGGTTACAGTTGCCGACGGGCTGTTTACCACCGGAGAACTCTGGCGGCAGCATGCAAGCGGGGAAGCTTTTGATGCCCCAGCCCAGGTGGCTCAGGTCGAGCATGCCGGGGGCCGCGAAGGCCTTGGTGGTCACATCGAAGTAGCCATCGTCGAAGTGGGGCGCATCGGGATGCGTCGGATCGGTGACGAAGTACTTCAGGGGGGTGTAAGTCATCGACCCGTAGATGCCGAGCATCGACAGGGTATCGAAGTCATAGGAGTTGGTGTTGAGGTTGGTAGACCAGTCAACACGGAAATACTCGCGCTCGTACCAGGGACGGTCGCCAGTATTTTCCTCAACCACGTTCAGCTCTTCACCTGTGGACGGGTTGTAGGAACGACGGATGTCGAAGTGCTTGGTAATGGGGAAGGCCACCACTACCTGACCATCCTTGGAGGTCACACCCAGGCCCATGTCATCGGCGCCATCGATGCGCTGATAGGTCATGCGGCCAATAAGCACGTCTTCTTCAATGACCCACTTAATGCGAGAGGGGTTTTTGGAGAAGTTGGAGAAGATACCGAACATGCCCGACCCATAGCTGGTGTCAACGAGCATATCCTCGGCGTAAAACTCCGGATCATCACTGGTATCGTTCAGCTTCTCGCCCACGAAGAAGGACTTCTTCAGGACGTTCGCTTGAACGCGGTTAATCGGCGCGCGCTCTTCGGCACACCCTAGGGCTGCAAGGGCTACGGCAATTCCGAGCCCAGCACCACGAATCCATCTTTTCATTCGACAACCTCCGTAAGCTTGGAGCTCCCACACACTTCAGGCAGGATTGGGTTTAGCCTTGTGTGCAAGTTCTATTCCAAGCTTAAAGCTCCATCTTATCAATAAGTTAATCCACGAGCGTCAAAGCACTAGCACCCGGAGTGGGCGTCAGCGTTAGGGAACTAACCCCTTCCTCCCCGACGCTGGGAGGAGGAAAGGCGGATTTCTACAGCCCGAGCGTGAGCCTCAAGGCCTTCCGCGCGAGCAAAACTTGTAATGTGATCAGCGTGCTGCGCCAAAGCGGCAGCGCTGTATTGAATAAAGGATGAGCGCGCCACGAAGTCGTACACACCCAAGGGGCTCCCATACCGCACAGCGCCGCCAGTTGGAAGCACGTGAGAGGGGCCGGCCAGGTAATCGCCTGCAGCTTCAGGGGTTTGGCCCCCAACAAAAGCAGCGCCGATGTTAAGAATAGCGTCGAACGCCTCTTCCGGGCGCTCCACATGTAGGGCCACATGCTCCACCGCCAGCTTATCCGCTAGCTCCAGCATACGGCTGCGGCTGGGGGCCACGATGGCGTAGCCGTTCTCCCGCACCGACGTCTCGGCGATGCCGCGCTTCGGCAGGGTTTCCAGCTGGCGAAAGAGGGCTCGCTCCACGGCGGCGGGCAGATCCGCCTCGGTGGTTACCAAGAGTGGGTACGCCTGCTCGTCGTGCTCCGCTTGGGACAGCAGATCCGCGGCAATCACATCGGCGCTAGCGGTCTTATCGGCCACCACCAGAATCTCGCTTGGGCCGGCGATGCTATCGATGTCCACCTCGCCCATCACCATGCGCTTTGCAGCAGCAACGTAAATATTGCCCGGGCCTACAATTTTGGCTACTTGGGGCACAGTTTGGGTGCCGTAAGCCATGGCGGCGATGGCCTGTGCGCCCCCGGCATCCAGAATCGCCGTAACACCGGCGAGATGGGCAGCGGCGAACGTCACCACATCGGGCTTTGGGGTCGCCAGAACGATATCCGTCACCCCCGCAACCTGAGCGGGGATCGCGGCCATCAAGACGCTGCTGGGATAACGAGCCTTGCCACCGGGAGCGTACACGCCAGCACGACCCACAGCTCGCACCCGCTGACCGAGAATCACACCCTCTTCCTCATAGCGGAAGCTGGCGGTTTTTTGCTTCTCATGAAAGCGGCGAATACGATCAGCGGAAAATTGCAACGTAGCTGCAAGTTTCGGATCGATTTCCTTTAGGGCGGCCTCGCCATCGAAGTCTCGATTAAACAGCGGGGCGGATTTGCGACCGTCGAAACGCTCGTTGAACTCTTGAACGGCGCCATCACCGCGGGTGCGCACCGCATCGAGGATTTGCCGAACGGCACCCTCAACCCGGGCGAGATCTTCACTGCCACGTTGGGTCAATTTCGGGAATACATCCGCGAAATCGGCCGTTCCATGGCTTAGAACCTTCAACAGTCCTCGTGCGCTCAATGCAGTCACCTTGTGATAGCCCCGCCGCCCAATCGGCAGGAAGTTGCGGCCTTCTAGCACGCGATTTCCTATCCGTCACGAGGCTGTTGCACTGAAAAATCGGCGCAATGAACATGCTTTCAGTGCTTAATCCACACTGGCGGCAATAATCCGTTAACGCGGCGATTTGCCCCGATTTTTCTAACAAGAATCGGGGCTTTTTCTGCGCTACCTCTAGAGAAAAGTTTGAACGCTAAGCGGCAGCGGGAGAAGCCCGGAAGGGCCCCTTAGAGAGCGCCTGGCGCAGCGCGCGCAAAGAGGGCGGGGTCACAAGAGGCTGCTCCGCCCGAAAGCTGGGCTCTTTGCCTTCAAGGGAGAGCACCACATTTTGGCGCACCAGACCATTGCCGAGCTTGGCGAGCAAACCGTCAGCGCCGGGCAAGCGCTGGCGCAGCCATTCCGTCGGCTTAATAAGGCCCAGCCGCAGCCCATGAATGGCGTAACGATAGTGACGGTTGGGGATGGCCAGCTCTTCGGGGATATGAGGCGCGTTCAAGAACCAGGTCATGGCGTCGTGGTAGGCCACCACGAACTTGGCCTGCTCCCGCTCTTTGTCGGTTTTTGCCATATCCACCGCCACCCGCCGCAGCGCCGCCGCCAGCGCCAGGGAGTCTTCGTCGGGGCCAGGCTGGCAAAGGTGTATCATTTCCGCGCAGCGAAAGGCCCGGTGCTCACTGGCAAGCTCCGCGAGCCAGCGTCCGTCAATCCCCATCAAGTAGCCCGAGTAGCGCCACAGATGCAGAATTGCCTCGCTCTCCTGCTCGCTGATGGAAAACCCAAGCGCCCGGGCGCCCTCAATCACCAAGAGGGAAAATTCAAACAGGGTGGCCAGCATATCCCCCTGGTTAATGGGCACGCCCCAGTCCTCGCTTCGCCAATCGGGATTCGCGAGAATCATGCGGCGCACCGCCGCGTGCATCCATCGCACCCGCAGCGCGATGGTAAAGCCCGGATTGCCCCGCCTCAGGCCGTCCAACTGCACCGTCTCGGTGACAAAGCGGCCGGTTTCCGCCAAGCGGCGAGGTGCCTTATCCGTAAGCTGGCCGGTGAATGCCAATGGCTTGACCGCCGCTGACGAATGGTAGCCGTTGATGAGGGCCCAGGCGCTCAGGATCATCAGCGCAAAACCTCCGAGGCGTTGGTACGTGCGGGCGCCCAGGTTGCACTTGGCCGGATCAACCCAATCGGGCACCGTTTCCGCATGCTCAAAAAAGGCCCGCAAGGGGGGCGGTGGCGCCTTCAGCCGGTCGATTCCGCCCGTGAGAGCCCGTTGAAGAAGGGCGTGTTTTGGCAGCTCGGGGTGTTCCGCAAAGTACGCCACCAAATCATCCGCGAGGGGGTCGGCTTGAAAATGGGCCGTGCCGTAGTCACTGGCCATGGCGCCGTATTGGGCCACCAAGCCTTGTGGATCATGAAACCGACTGGCAAACCCTTGCGTCTCTTTCACCATTTCTGCCCCCGAGCTTGCGGCTTCTCCCGATTAAAAAGCCGCGCTAGATCAGAATAGGGCGCTGGATGGGGGTTTCAAGCCCGAACGGTTGGTAGGGCTCACTTAATTGAACGGCGGTCAATGGGTTGCCACGGTCGCGGCGGACCAGGGCGGGGCCGCGTTGCCTGACGGGCGGGACGGAAAGTCAGGGCCGGCGCATCTAAAAACTCAATACTTCCGGCGGCGAGGACCTGACGAAGGAAGCTCGGCTGGCGACTAGCGCGTCGTGCGAGGGAAGCGATGCTCCTTTTCTTGGTAGCGCG
>WURV02201950.1:0-11586 GCA_011762755.2 Epimenia babai
GTGACCACTCACCAGGCATATCAAATATACAGAATATACATGTAACAGTGGTCATCTGGGGGATCTTTGAGTAGACAATCAGAGTGACCACTCACCAGGCATATCAAATATACAGAATACACATGTAGTACCAGTGGTCAGCTGGGAGATCTTTGAGAACATAGTCAGAGTGACCACTCACCACACATATCAAATATACACATGACATAAAGTACCTAACAACTACGAACTAACCGTTTCTCTATCAAGTGGCTTGTAGACTGTTAAGGCGCCATCTGATTCATTTAAATGAAACATGGAATCATCGTTGCCATTTATGATGGTGTATGTGAGCTGGGCATTAACTCCATCATCCTTGTCACTGGCAATAAGCTGAAATACATCATCCATTCAGATTTGCCAATTAATGTGCTGCATGTCCTATGGTGAACTTGTTACAAGCAAATGTTCTATTCTGATAAAAACTCATGAATTGATTGATTATTGCATAGGATTATTAGTTTATCTGCAAAAACTGCCATGTATATGATTAATATAATCATATTGATCCATTATAGCTACGGTTTGTATGTATGTATAGGCTGATTACCGAGGTAATCGTTGCGTGGGCCATCCTTGGCTCTTTACAAGGCTAGCCTATTAATGTGGTTAACAAGACAATTTAATTAGCCTCACTTATATGGGGTGGGTGTAAACACTTAGTGTGAAGAACCCCTGAGTCTGAGCAGACAATTGACCTGCCGTTCACACCACTGGTCCCTAACATCTACATACTGGCTACATATGTCACACACTACTATAAGAAACGTTAATGGTTATTTACAATGTGATGATGGCATAGCAGGGAGATAAGTGACACGGACCAAACACAAAGCATCTGAAGCACAGCAAATGTCAGCAGGAAAAAGCCCTAACAGAACCACACTGCAAGGCCTACCCTCAGCCCCAAATGTGTTTTTTTTTGTCGGCTAATGTTAAATTTCTAGATGTTTGCTGTAAAAGTGTATACTTATATTAAGGATTTAACCCTGACAACAGCTACCTATATGACTAAATTAGAAATTATAGATAACATGAAGAAATTCAAGTAGGAGTCGGCCATTGTTGGATGTACCTGGGTGACTGAAGTGTTCTGTACGGTGTTTTCCTTCACAGACGCTGAGTACCTCTGTCTACTAAATGTTGGTGTGTTGTCATTCACATCGATGACATCCACCTGAACTACTACAGATGATGACAAGGCCGGAGTGCCTCCATCCTGTGCTTGGATCTCTAGAAAGTACTGTCGAGACTGCTCGTAATCCAGATCGCCTGCGACGCTCACCGCACCTGTCCATAGTGAGGGTATGTACAACGTACATAAAACACGACTTCACAAATCAAAATCATTACAGTTTATTGCAAGATTAATGGCTTTGCTACAAAAAGAAGTGTTTGTCATGCACTGAGTAAACAAACAAGAGGCCAAAGAGGCCTCAAGACGCTCACCTAAAAAACAACGAAAAAAAAGAGAGAAAAACACAACAAGAGGCCAAGGAGGCCATCTTGATATGAAAACGAAAAAACCAACAAGGAGACTGCTTGACATCAAAAACAAGAGGCAAAAAAGACCCGACAATACCCATTACGACACTAAAACAAGAAAATACAGATTTGTGGAAAAAACCTAGGCTGAAATCACATCTATCTCCCAAAATACAGATGCCCTAAACAAATCTGAATGAGACTTACACAGACAATATCTGTAAAATGGCAGAACTTCGCACTAAGCAAAGATGGAGATAAAGATTTTCAAATAAAAAGTCGATAGCAAATACCCCCTTTGCTCCCATGATGAGATGATGAACAAATCTGAAAGATAGTAACCTTAGGATAATATCTGCCTAATAGCAGACCCCTGCGATAGGCTGTTCTTAAAAAAAATTTTTTTTTAATGAAAAATACGAACATCGGCATAAGTTACTTCCCCTAGCTATGACAATACCATGAACAAATCTAGTGGAGACTAACTCAAGGATAATATTAGCCAAAATAACAGACCTCTCTGATAAGCAGTTCTTGAGAAGACTTTAAAAAAATAATATCGTCAGAAGTTACCTCCCCTACCTGTGATGATGATACCATGAACAAATCTAGAAAAAACCAAACCAAGGACAATATCTGCCAAATAGCAGCCCTCTGCGATAAGCCGTTCTTGAAAAGAATTAAAAAAAAATGTAGAGACGGATGGAGGGATGGACGACGGACAACTTCCAATCAGAAAAGCTCTCCGTGCATATAGGTGAGCTAAAAAGAGGAAAAGATAAAACAAGAGGGCAAAGAGGCCATCTTGATATTAGAGCAAGAAGACACAAGATGGCTTGACCTCATAGAGGAGAGGCCAAAGCGGCCTGAAAATACCAATTAAGATACTGAAAACGAGAAAATACAGATTTGGATTAACCCTAGTTAAAATCACCTATAATTGCCTAAATAGAGATGACCGAAACAAGTCTGAATGATACTGACACAGACAATATCTGCGAAATGCCACACCTTTCCAATGAGCGGACATGGTGATAGACATTTTCAAATAAAAAAAGTCCTAAAAATGTGATTGAAAAAACACTTAATGCAAGTTTCATGTATTATAGAGATGTGTCTAGTGCATCCAACATTACGCACTAAATTTATTACCTTGGATACAAAAGTAAATCGTATATTAACCAATACTGAATGATGCTAAATTTTAAGCTCATACATGGGGCAGGAAATACAGATCACGTACTCCCTGTCCTGCTACATTAATTACTTAATTTCATAAAACCTGTATTCTATATAAAAGTATATTTTCAGGTGTAATAGGGTAATAGGGCTAGCGTTATCTGATTTTATCAAGAATACTTCTGGTGACATCAATTTTTTCAGTTTCATTCATTATTTATCAACAGAACTACAAAGTACAGGGTGGCCCAAAGTCCCAACTATATTTGATATATATTTAATTCTCCATCTATTATATTTATTTTTCTCGTGTTATCCAGACTAAATATTACAGATGAAAGCCTATTAACACTTGAAGAGCACATTGTGACATGTACATTGGTACATGAATGCGATAATAATACTGATAATACCCTGCAAAGCGGAAACAGTACGTAGCAAATATGAAGAAAGATTTCAATTTCTCAAGAATTCACCAACGCAAAAAACGCCGTCAAATTGGGAGAGGAAATGTTTGAATCTGCAAATGGCTTTAATGTGCCATATTTAATCTCAGAAACATAAGAAAAACATATATTATACATGATGACCTCATCAAATCAAATATAACATAACAATATATGGTTGGGTAGGGACTTACGGGCCACCCTGGATAATCAATCACTTGTGAATCATTATTAAGAGGAAAATGAAAACACTCAAAACAACACTTGACATACAAGAACATACCTAGGTGTGGTGCCATGCGGAATTTTCCGAGCTCATTACCACTGATGATGGAGTAACTGATCTCTGCATTCAATCCTTCATCCTTACTTGTAGCCAAAATCGTAAACACCTCAGAACCTCGAGATGAGTTTTCTTCTACACTGAACTTGTATGTCATTCTTTCAAACACCGGTGGATTATCATTGATGTCGAGAATAACAATGCTAAGTTTGAGTTCTGTGATGTGTACCATTTGATCATCGAAAGCCTCGACGATGATCTTCAGTGACGGATGACTCTCACGATCCACTGCTTTGGCTACACTAATAATACCCGTGTGTGAATCTATTTTGAAGAAATTATTGTCCGGAATACTCGCTTTTAGTTGGTACGACACTCTGCCCTTGAGCCCAAGGTCTTTATCAATTGCAGTAACACGTGTAAGGAGGGTATTTGCGCCAGCATTTTCTGGCAATCTGAATTCATGAGTCGGCAGATGTGTAAAAACAGGCGAGTTATCGTTGGTGTCAAGGACAGTCGCGTAGATTTCCATTGTACAGAATCGTCCATCGCTGTCTGTTGCATTGACATACATGTGATATTGTGAGGTGGTTTCACGATCTAGATATACCGACGTTGTGAGGAGACCAGACAGTCGATCCAGGTGAAAGTCTTGCGAGCCCGTACCGGCGAGTGTATAAGATATAAGTGAGTTAGGGGTATTCGCTTCATCAGCATCTGTAGCTATAAACTTATGAATATAATAACCAGGTGCTTGATTCTCCGACACGTATTCGTGTATTAGCGACTGTTCACAGAACGGTGAATTATCGTTTGCGTCGAGTATATCAATGAGTACATATGCTTCTACCACAAACTGTCCATCTGTCGCTACAACCTTCAGTTTATATGCAAGCTTCGTTTCACGATCCAACGCTCGATTAATGATAACTTCCCCAGATTTTTTGACATCAAACTGGCTACAACTGTCACCTTCGATAATGAAGTAATTAATGTCGGCGTTGCCGTCGATGTCATCGTCTGTTGCTGAAACAGATAAGATAACAGTACCAATGTCTGCATCTTCATTCACTGCACCTTTGTACAGAGACTGACTGAATATTGGAGACTTGTCGTTGTAGTCAGTGACTGATATTTTTATTTGAGTAGTGTCTCTTAACACGATGTCAGCATCCAAATCAGACGCAATGACTGTCAGGTTATACTCCGAGCATTTCTCTCTGTCCAGCTCCACGAGAAGCGTAACATCCCCGGTTTCTGCATCAATGGAAAACATGTTTGCCAAAAACCCAACGTTAAAACCAAAGCCATATCGCACAGTGCCAGCCAAACCATCATCTAAATCTATGGCTTGGACAGTGACCACGTGACTTCCACTAACAGTATTTTCAGGAACCGTCACTAAATATGGATTCATTTCAAATATCGGTGCATTGTCATTGACATCCATCACGTGAATGGAAACTTCCGTGTGACCTACTAGTGATGGCGATGTCAAGGTCATAGCTTGGATCATTAAATGATACAAATCTTGTATTTCATAATCTAATTGACCTTTCACTATAATTCTTCCATCGGCTTTCATGAGGAATTTCTCATGTGAGTTCATGTGAAGGCTGTATTTAATGTCTTGGTTGGATGCAGCATTAATGGTGGCAATTACTGTGCCAATTCTAGTGGTTTCGGGAATAAAAAATTTATAAGACTTCTGAGGAAACGCTGGCGAAACATCGTCAGTGGAAATGACGAGAATTTTGACTGGAACCTTGTTATCTAAGGATGGATTGCCTTTGTCTTTAGCCATAACAAAGAACTGGTAGACTTCTGACACTGTAATGCAATAAATATAAATTACTATATGCCACACAGACTTGCAGAAACTACTATGATAAAATGCAGTAGTAATGGGTAACATATTTATTGCATCATCATTTACAGAATGATTTAAGCAATTCTCAATACATTCGCCAGTAATAAATCAGGACACCAAATGATTACGAAGAGCATTATATGATTTTACAGGTATAAGTGTTTTGTAGACAATGTTTTTAGTAAGCAACCATGTGTGTAGAAGAAAAAATGTATAGTAGTTTGCGTAAATCGTAAAGTAGGAGAAAAATACACAAAAAAACCCATACCTCTAATCACATTCAAACCCACAACCTCGACATAACCTGGCTGGTGCTCTACCTGACAGCTATTCAAAGAACCACATTGGCTACCTCCATTAACATCATCAACATTAATAGCTCAGTGTGAACATGACAGATCAGTCAACCTGAGATGTATGAGGAAGGGGGGGGGGAGGATATGATAAGAGGTAGATTATTGTTATTATTATTATTTTGTTTTTATTCAACAAAATACACATAAAGAAATATGTATTATGTATTATATGTATATAATCACATTGACAAAATAATAATTATGTTAATTGACAAACTCAGGTATTGTTGATAAATGCGGTAGCGTCAGACCTTTGTGCCATTCTGCAATACCCCTCGGATTTATAGTTCTCTATGAGAGTTCTCGCACTCGTGGAAATGCTGTCTGGGTGATTAATCAATTTATTTTTTTTTCTTTTGCTATGTATATAGTTATATTTCATATGTTAGTTAGTTTTTTGGTTTCTTCGTTGTTATCTTATTATGTCACATTTGTATCATGGTATATAGGTGATGTATCATATGAATTATAGTTGAAAATTAATTGCAATTTATTTATAAGTTAATGTTCATATTTTTTTTATATCTACTTTCCACATAGATTACTGTATTTTCTTGCAACGTTTGGTGTTTCATTGCTGTATTGCATGAGCCTACGAACCTGATATGGTTCAGGCCTATTGAATCCAATAAATATCGACATTGGATATCGATGGAATAGAAGTGAAGATGTTGGAAATAAGTATTTACATCTATACAATATGGATAGATTTTTGGAAATTTTTGTTTCCAGGTACTTTATATGTGTATCCCAAATGAATTTGTTATCAATAAATACACCAAGGTACTTAGTACAATATACATTTTCAATTGCACTCCCATCTATGGTTAGTTTCACAGGACTAGTTATATTTTTACCAAAGCCAAAGATTATAAAGTTAGTTTTACTTAAATTGAGAGATAATTTATTGGATTGGAATAGTCAATTCACAACTAACTGTTTCACATATATCAACAGAGTTCCCACTATAGAATAAATTTGTGTCATCAGCAAATAGAAGCACTTTAAGAATAATTGTTACATTAAATATATCATTAATATACAAAATGAACAAAGAGGGACCTAGAATTGAAACTTGAGGGATGCCACATGTAATATCCAACAAACTAGAATTTACATTATTATATCACACGAATTGTTTGCGATTTGTCAAGTCATTGCATAGGCAACTTCCTGCCATTCCCCATATTCCATAAGGCTCTAACTTTTCCAGTAGGATTTAGTGATTTATTGTGTCAAAAGCTTTTTTTAAATCAATAAAAACACCAACGGATACTCGATTTTGCATTTGCATTAGTAATATCTTCTAGTAACTGGATCAATGCATGAGATGTGGAGTGATCCTTTCTAACACCATATTGCCCATCAGAAAGTATATTTTTTTATTCACAAATTTCATAAGGTGTCTGAGGTGTATGAAATAGGGTAGAATAGGTATAGATATGCGCTAATTTACCGTTAGATGTCAGGATGGTTTTTGTGATGATACGACCCGAGTCGCTGTTTATACTGAACAAGCGGTTGATCTGTGGGTCCGGCTTGTAGAATGTGTAGTACAGTTGTTTGTTGATGCCACTGTCTGCGTCATGTGCTGACACCTGAACCAAACAAAATAATCCCATCACATCGGACTTACTGATGGATCAGGAAATTTCGATGACTTCAAAACTCCAAAATCATTTTACCACGCAAGTCAATCTATAGTAGCCAACAGAACTACAGAAAATTCAGTAAAGTCTGCATCCCTATAAAATCTATTATGAGCAGCTCCGAGCCGTAGCTGTGCGTGCTCCGTCTGATGTTCCATGTCTCTTGTCCGAGCGGCAACTTGTTATTCAAAACAGTCCAATTGTCTTCAGGGCCATGCCTTATATTTTCCCAGTAAATCAAAGCGAGACGTCACATTCGTTTTCTTCAGTATCATCGCTTATGAGATGAATTACCATAGGCATTCAAAGTTGGAAAAACTAAGCACAGAAAGTATTTTAAACGTATTTGATTTCATGTGACATTATCTTTGCAGCTACAGGTTAATGTCACAGTTTTCATGGTTTTTATTCCCCACCAAATTTTTCACATATAAGGTGATCCAAGAAATCTTCAGATGGCAGCAACATATGCACAAACACATGCAGTCATAATTAAAGTCTACATGAAACTGTTACTCATCCCATCAGAAAATTAATTGTATTCGGAATGCATGATTGACCATTGACAATGCACACATTTACCTGAATAACATGAGTCCCCGGTGCAGCATTTTGCATGACAGTGCCTTGGTATTCATCTACCATAAATTGGGGGGCATTATCATTCTGATCATCAATCGTAACATCTACTGATGTGAAAGCCATTTGTCCAGTTGTGTCACTGGCAGCCACTGGGATGCGATAACTCGAGCAGGTTTCACGGTCAAACACCACGGTTGTGTGGATCATACCTGAAGTACATACAGTGAATGATGAGTAATGTCTAGTATTGACTTCCAAAATAAATCTAGAAGCAGTTATAATAGTGTTTCGATTGTTGAAATTCAAACCAGAAAATGCTCAATCGATTGCTGCTCTAGCCGGTGTACTACTCAGTGTCTTCGGGGACCAGCACTTGAAACCGTGTCTGCCCATGTGGCTCCATATAAAGTCCATGCAGTTTACTTGTGAGAGTTTCTTCCCTCTGATAGAGCTGATTTGTGGGCTCTCTTCATGGTCTTCATGGTGCTTAGCCTCTCCGCTATCTCATCTCATTGAAAATGATCGACTATCAACACTTAGTGGACCATCTTTGCCTTTTTTATGTGTTATACCCAGTAGCATATATAAACAAAGATATAATGTCAGCCCACACTCGCTGGTTTTTACTAAAGGTGTGTTGTCCACAATAATAAATGAGGCTATTCTGTTCGTTGTGTTGACCACTGCTTACTGGACGCGCAGTTTATAATGGGCCATAATGGCCCACACAATGGCTTAATCCTTGCCTATTGTGACATGTACGTATGTAGTTATAGACTGATTACTAAGGTAATAGTCTAGGCCATTCTTGGCCCTTTACAAAGCTAGCCCAAACTGTGACTAATGTTACAATGTTAGTGCATTTAGTTATCAAAGGTGAGTTCTTTAACAGGTGAATGTGGTGACTGCCCAGGTTGCTTGATATTTTCAGGTGGTCAGTGAGATGACTAGAGTGAAAGGGTTGCATGCACAGAGCTGGGATAACTGACGCATCATGTTAATCAATAACTATATACACCAAGTCTAATATAGCTATCAGCAAGTATAAGAATTCATAATTAATTTTTTAAACGCCATTACTCTACATAATGTATTGTAGTTATTAAGTTATTAACTATGACCTGATACAGAATCGATGTGGAAGAAGCGCCGTGCTGTGTCACTGATGATGGCGTACTTGATGCTATCTAAATCCTGTTTGCCTCCTTGCCACACCTTTACATCTGCAACCTTAATACCAATCGGGAGATTTTCCTTCACTGTCGCCATTTTATGCTTCTCTGTAAATTCTGGGGGATCATTATGGAGATGTTTCACTTGTATATTTAATCGTGCATAGGTCAGAAAAACGCCATCAGAAACGGAGATGTTGAGATCATACACTGAGAGAAGATGCAATTTTGTGTGTTTTGACATCGAAATCATCCCAGTATTCTCGCTGATATCGAAGGTTTGTTTGACATTTCCGGCGAGAATAGAATACGTGAGACGATTTGCATCAACGGAATCTGCATCGTAAGCCGTAACCACGGTAACGAACTGACCTGGTTTAATCTGATCAGTTATCGTGCAAGAAAAGATTGGTCGAGTGAACCGTGGAATGTTGTCATTAATATCTAAAACGTGAATATACACGTAGGCAGACGAACTCAATACAGGCATTCCGTTGTCTCGCGCGATGACTTTAAATGAGAGATCTGAAAGTTTTTCATGGTCTAACGCGACTTGTGTGGTTACTATTCCAGATTGTGTATCAATTCTAAAGTATGACGTGTGATTCTTGTCTGGTTCAAGTTCCTCCAAAGCAAGGTCTATTACTTGATTGTTTCCCGAGTCGGCATCTGTCGCGGAAACTTTCAGGACCACAGACCCGGGTTTGGAGAGCTCCGAGACATTGGCTCGATATGTGAACTGACGAAATATTGGCGGGTTGTCATTGATATCCTGCAAAAATGTGTCGTCGTCTGTACTGTTTTATTACAAAAATTCTGAATCAAAACTGTACTAGTAAACACAACAACCACATGTATTCTGTACCATGAAATAAAACAACCATTAAAATGATCAAACAACAAAACTCATGAAAACTTGGATCAGTCACATCGTGTGTCCAATTGGTCAATAATGGCCTAACCTTACGCTGCATGGATTTCCCACGTTAAGCACAATTCATCAGGTTGTTAGTTCATCATTTCGGAGTTGAATCATATCTGTATTACGGCCGTTTTATACATATACTACGAATTTGCATGTCAATGCAATAAATACAGAATAAAGGGGTAAAATCAATGGCTCACAGTAAAAACCAATGCTCTTGTTGAGGTGCGACACGATTGTATTTACCTGGTAGTTGTAACACTGAATGGTTGTGTAAAGCCAAGTTGTGTACATTAAGTTTTAATCAGGATGTATACTCACAGTGACATTCACAATGACGGAGGCATCAGCTGATACGCCATTCTGTATATTGATAGCTCGTACAGTCAGGCGGTACTGTGGCTGGGTCTCATAATCCAGTGGTTCGTGTACAGTAATTACACCTGTGGTAAACCATAAATCACTATTGTTATTTGACGGTAGTTGTGTGAGACACGACCGCAAGCAAGCTGCAGCACACATACAGATGCGTACACAAACGCATGCACGTGCTAAAACATGCATGATCATATACAGCCAATTAATAATTAGTTAGGGAAAGATTTTTCAAACAAAGCAATGAAATAATACTTACAAAATGACTTAAATTAGAAATATAAATATCCTTGGTTTAAAGAAGAGAATAGCAGACATTAAAAACTTTGTGACAAGAATCAAGTGGTGAAGAACTTTCCTTGATGCTTTGATCCTATTGAACAATTTATCTTCATTGCGAATTATTGAAATGAGTTGCACCATCCGAAAAACTGGAATAAGTGTCACTAATACAGCAGTTTGTACAGCAGGCATTTAGTTAAAAACATCCAATATTACTATGTAGTCATGAATGCTGCAGAGACATTACTCAGTGATAATGTAGCTGTGTGATTGTTTATATAACATGTATGTATATCCAGACAAGATGGTGGATCAAATCTGTTACTTAATGATCAGATTCGGATCAAGTGGAGCCTAAAGTGACATAACTAGTGCATTACGGTATTCCACAATATTTAGTGATATATAATTAGAAACTGTGGAAGCATTCAGGCCTGTCTACTACACATAAAAATCATGACTACACGAGGAACAAATATCTTACATAAGGCATTACAGGCAACCACACATCAGAGTTAGCGATGTGGGCGGCCGTGTTAGCCAACATACGGAAGCTTGTATGAATCATTTATCTCAGTTAGCCTATAAGGTGTTAACTTTACTTGTCATTTTTTTACATATTAGAGTGACAGACATAAACGAGATAATGAAAGCTATACAAGGTTGTCAAGGAAAATGCCACTTAAAAAGTCTGTAGAGCCATGGAGAATGCAAAATAGCGTGCAAGAATGATATAAGAGTGTTGTAGTGAACTGTACAAAAGGAATGTGCACTGCCAGGTAAGCCATGTGATATACAACAAAAAAGGCAAAAAGGGAAAACTTTATTGATGACTTAAGCTAAGTATTAACAGATGCTTCATTATGTATTGTACCCCATCAGGTTATATATGTAGGCACACACTCGTGCATACTGGACCTTGTGTTAACAGGCTATTGTAATT
>WURV02201961.1:0-11585 GCA_011762755.2 Epimenia babai
GCTTTTGCCTGCTTGTAGGTCATCCACCGCGGATCGTCATGCCCCTGCATGGAGAGCCAGAAGGAATTGATCCCCTGGTAGTTTTTGCCAGTTGTGGGATTGAAAGGGCTTTCAAGGATCAGGGTTTCTTTCCAGGGCTTCACCCAGGGGGCGGTTCCCTTTTCCATCTGCTCGATCATTTCCCGGGCGACCTGATCGCGAAAGAGGGTTGATTTGCTCATTCTCTCTCTCCCTCGTCAGAATTTTCTCCCGAGATAACAAGACCGTCGTCATCAACGTCCGAGAGCGAATCAAGGGCGTCTGCCGGATAGAGGGCTTCTTCTTCAAAGGCCCCCATGTAATCGGCGAGATCAGGATCAACAGCGGGCTGTTTGCCCTCATGGGCCAGCCGCTCAATCTCGCTGGCCCGTTGTTCCAGACTTTCAGGGCTGTCCGGATTGAGGTCCGGAATAAAAGTTTTGGTCATGGAAGATTTCCTCCTTTTTAAAACTGTGCCCGCGACGGCTCTTTTCCGTCAAAAAAGCAGGGCGTTTACTCACCCAAAAGTTCTCCGGTTACAGGATCGTGCGGGTCTGGCTCTGCTGTTTTGGCGCTGTGCTGTTCCTTTGCATCTCCCGGGCTGATCCGTTTCGGCATCTGGGGCGGGGCGATTTGGCTGCGCTCCAGCAGTGTCTTGTCCTGGAAGTAAAGCGCCTGGTAGCCCAGGACGGGATTGCTGCCCTGGATCAGCGTGATAACCTCACCGGGGACTGCGGGTTTGACTTCGGTGTCCAGCTTTTGCAGGCGCAGGACCTCATCGGCCGTCAGCAAAGGTCTTGCAACTTCTGACAGGCTTTCGGAGCCTTTGCTGTTCGCTGATGCAGAGTGTTTGCGCTGGACCAGTGTGGTTTTGCCGCAAAGCCTAGAGATTTTTTCAGCCGTTTCATCATCACTGGCCGTAAAGGCAATCCTGATGTCGGAATTGCTGAAAATGGAATGCTCCCTGCCGTAATATTTGTTGAGCTGCTTGATGTCCTGAATGACACAGTAGGATTGAATGCCATATCCGCGCAGGTAAGGCAGGGCTGTCTCGAATTTTTCGAGCCGCCCCAAAGAGGTGAATTCGTCCAGCATGAGGAGCAGGCGGTGTTTTTTACCGTGTGCGTCCTTGCCTTTGCTATGGTCCATATTGGTACAGAGCTTGTCCAGGAGCTGTGTCAGGACAATGCGGGTGTAGGGCTTGAGGCGTATAATATCCGTTGCCTCAATCGCCAGATAAAGCGCGGTTGGCTTTTGCTGATTGACCAGATCGTCCATGGTAAAGCTTGAAGAGGCGCTGACCTTTGCCAGGTGGGGGTCGCCGAACAGGCCGAGTGGTGTAGAGGCATTTTTATGAATGCCGGTTCTGGTCTGATGTGCCATATCGCGCATGGAGAGTGCCAGACCATGTATGTTTTGATTGGCGGTCTCGGTGCCGTGTTTGAAATCAAGCATGCCCTGTGTCAGGGCATTGAAGATTTTCTCGGTTTTCTTGTCCTCGCCTGAAGCCTCGGTATCGTTTTTTTGCAGGGTCTCCAGAATGCCGTTGGTGTTCATGAAGCTGTAGAGGTCATGAAAGCTGGCGTTTCGTTTTTCTGTCTTTCTGATTTTGTGACAAACGTGCAGGAGGCAAATCCAGAGCCATTCGTAGGATGAGGTCTTCCAGAAATCGCCTTCTGTGCCTTTGCCGTCCGGATCCACAACCATTGTGGCCAGGGCCTGACAGTCTGAGACTTCGTGGTCTGTGCCGATGCGGATCTGATCCAGAGGATTGTACGCAACGGAATTTTCGGGATTGCCCGGTTGCAGGAGCAGAATGTTGTGGCCCAGCTGCTTTCTGTATCCGGCTGTTTTTGCAAAGTTCTCGCCCTTGATATCCAGGACAAAGACGGATTCCTGCCATTGCAGGAGTGTTGGCAGCACCAGGGAAACGCCCTTGCCGGTTCCCGTTGGACAGAAGGCCAGAATATGCTCTTTGCCCTGATAATAGAGGGGTTTGATCTTTCGCCCCTTTTTCATGCCGCCGATGACAAGACCGGAGGGCTTGAAGAGGCCTTTGCCTTTGATCTCTTTGAGGCTGGCCCAACGGGCTGATCCATGGGTGTCTTTGACCTTGCGGCCCCCGATCAGGGTTGTGGTGCTGGCGCGTGAGAGCAGTGCGATTTCAAGGGCCATGATAGCAACACCGGCGATGATCACATAGAGAGCGGAGCGCCACAGGTCATAAGGGTAGCTGGCCTTGTTCGGATAGTAGGTTTTAAAAAACCAGATCCAGTGATCCTTCTCGAAAGGCACAAAGCCGGACTGGAGATACCAGACGTAAGGAACAGCACAGACCATCACAAACAGGGTGCCAAAGAGCACCAGGGATTTAAGCGGTTTGGACATCGGGTGCCTCGCTTTGGTTTCGGGGCTGGCTGAGGGAGGTGAAAGCAGGGCCATGACAGGTCGGAGTCTGTTGTGTCTTCATGTCGTTGTCCTTTTTCTCAAATCTTCCAGTGCAAGCCCCAGCTGCTCGGTGATTTGAAAATCCCTGATCAGGGTGCGGCCGGTCTTTGGTTCATGGATATCGGAAATACGCCGCCTGTTGTTTTCATCCCGGCCGAGCTGGATGACGACATCGATCAGCTCGCTGAGGTACTGGCCGACCTGTTCCATCTTCTGACCGGCAAAGGTGATGTTCTGATCAAACTTGCGATGAATGGCCTTTTGGGGGCTTTCGGCATGAATGGTGGAGACAAAGCCCGTGACACCGGTGTTGAGTGCATCGAGTGCAGCAAAGGCGTTTGTCGTGCTGATTTCTCCAAAGATGATGGCATCGGGTGTGGCGCGTTTAAGGTGATCGGCAATCTGCCTGTAGGTCAAAAGGGCATCCTTGCCGTTTTCATCCCGTGAAGCGATCAGGGAGACGCCATCATAGAAGCGCTCAACTTCCAGCTCCGGTGTATCCTCGACAGAAATAACACGTACAGAGTCTGGCCAGAATTTGAGCAGCTGGTTCAAAAAGGTTGTCTTGCCGGTGTTGGTCGAGCCTGAAATCAGCAGGTTTTGCCTTTGACGCATGATTTCTTCGATATAGGCATAGAGCTCGCCTTCAACGGACCAGGCTTTCCAGCTGATCTTAAAGGCATGCTTTGTGCGGATGTTCAGTGACAGGCCCTTTCGGGGTGTGCTTCCCATAACACATTCAAAGCGGTGGCCTTCGGGGAGGGTTGTGGAGAGTTTCGGGCTGGACTTCGGGTCGAACTCCAGGGCGTTGTAATTGGCAAGGCCCCGGCAGACCCGTTCAAGGAGGTGCAGGTTCAAGGCCGCATCTTCCACAGTGATCTTGCCCTGCTCGCGATGCTCGATCAGAACAACGCAGGGGCGGCTCATCCTGATTTCAACAATGTTCGGATCATTGTAATGACGAGCGAGGGGCAAAAGCACCTGGTTGAGGACAGGATCAAAGGTCATGGGTTCCCGGTTTCTGCAAAAGGAATTCAGCAAGGAAAGCTTTAAGTGGGGGCAAGGCCCTTGCGCAGTCTTTCGCCGCTTTGCGCAAGGGCCGCCTTTCAGGCTGGTTTACCAGCCCTCTGCCTGATTCCAGGCATAGACAGAGGAGCCGGTGTAGGCGGCAGGGCACCGGAGATCTCTCCAGCCGAACCTGTTAAAGAGCGCGCTTCCCGTTGTAATGGTTCCACGACGGGCCCTGTATTTGAAATCCGGTACAGAGCCATCGGGGATCGTGGTCTGGGTATGACAGACAGCAGCGCGTGTGCTTTTGGCGGTCTGTTTGATTTCCGCGCCGTCTTCACGCTGGAGGGTCCGGCTCCCCGAATAGGTCCCCGTTCTGCTGTGATCCTTGGACCAGGGGCCGCGACCTTCGGGTCCGGCAGAGCCGCCATTCCAGACCCATTCGCTCTGGGACTGCAATGTCCAGGCAGGGTGCTGGATGATGGTACCGCAGGCATCCAGAGGTCCCTGTGGTGTACCGGAGCCGATGGTCTTTTTGTATTCGGTCTTGTCCGGCCGTTTGTAGACTTCGACCTTGGCGGTAATCCTGGTGACAGAGCAGCCGTTGTACTGGTTGTTGACAACATCATCCCGGGTTTCCTGGAATTCATAAGGCACGAGGGGGGCGCCGGCCAGAACAACGGATTTGGCGACCTCAAAGGGGCTGCCTCCCACATCAATGGTCACGGTTGTCAGCTCATAGGCGGCCTTGAGCTGGTCCTGGTTGGAATAGCCGGAGACTGTCCTTGTGTGTTGGTAACTCAGATCCGTGGCCTTTTGGCATTCACTGACATAGATGCGATCCGGATTTTCGTAATAGAAGCGCTTGCGGCCATAAGAGACCTCATTGGCAAGATCGTGATCAAAGAGCCTGGGGTCCGAACAGCCCTCTGTTGTGGATTGAATGTTCAGCTTCCCGCCCGTATCCGGTGTGCACTCGCTGATGTATTCAGAAACACCCTTGCGGGTGATCTCGATGCGCGATTGCAGCGTTACAGAGTTTGTCGAAAGATCAACAACCGGTGTGCAGATATCATTGCCGCCTTTTTTGTAGATTTTCCTGTGTGTGAACTGAACGTCTGTATCCAGACAGGGGGTGGCCTGGAAGATCGTTCCGTCCTGTTCGTAGATCCACGCGGCCATTTCCTGAGACCGGCCAGCTGCAAAGTCGTGCCTGATCTTGCAGGAATCAAAGTTCTGCCTCATGGTGATGGCAGGCTTTTCAGTTGAGGGAGAACAGTCGCGGACCTGTTCCTCAATTCCGTTGAGGCCGAGATAGACCAGCTTGCTTTTGGGGATTGCCTTTTTCTGCTCGACATTGATGGTAATCGGGCAGACACCATGCTTTTCCGTGATGGGGAAGACTTTCTCCTGATCAGCCTGGCAATCAGAGGCTTTCTGATACTGGGCCTGGTCATTGGTGTAAAACCATTCAAAGTGGGCTGTTGCCCTTTTGGCCTCGATATCAACATCTGCCTTGCAGAACTGATAGTTCTTTTTCAGGGGGAATTGGGTTCCGCTGTCCGCACAGCTGCCTTCATCCTTTATTGCACCATCAACAATGTGCTGGACGCGGCTTTGCTGCGCTGCGATTTCCTGTGTGAGATCGACACGGACCTTGCAGCCTTCTGTGGTTGTGCGGAATTCTTCCTTTGGCTCTTTCGGGGCAGGGAGACGCTCCGGTGTTTTGTAATTGGAGGCCTGCTCGTTCTGTGATGCATTGGAAGAGGGCTGGCCTTTTTCCCGCTTTTGGGGGTCTTGCCTGCCATCCTTGCCGTCTTCTCCGTCCTCGCCTTCTGCCAGCTCCTGGGCATTGAGTTTGCGCAGGGCGGCAATGAGCTGTTCCCTGTTGCCGCCGACTTCAATTTCATCGGCCGAGGAGAGCTGTGCGCCTGCGCCTTCCCTGAAATCAAACTGGCTGGCAAAGGTTTCGGGGTCGAGTTCAGCGGATTTCTGATCCTTTTCAAGGCCGGTGAGAACCAGTTGCCCGATCTTTCGGCCGTTGACATCGACATAGCGTGTATAGCCCTTGATCATAACACCTGTCGTTGAGACATCCGCAGGCAGGTCCCTGACATCCTTGAAGGTCAGATCAATGGGGATCACCTCGCTATTGGAGACATCCTTTGTCGAGGCCGGTTGCGCCATGATGAGCTTTTTCTCGATGGCCCGGGCGATGGAGGCGGGCTGCTGTGTGTTGGGGCTTTGTCCTGCTGTTTGGGCCAGTGTCGGAGCGGCCCAGGCAAACAGGGCGAGGGCTGAAACTGAAAGCAAAGCAAATCTTTTCCTCATTTCAATCATCCTTTTCATTTGTCAAAGTGCGCCTGTCGCACTTTTTCTGTTGTTCAAGGTGGGTGAATGGCCGATCAAGGGGTTGGTGCGGGCCGGAGCGCAGCGACAACACGGCCCCTTGATCGGCCAGAGGGCGGCCCCAGCCCTCAGGTGCCTTTCAATCGGGTTTGCGCTTTTTTGTGGCGTCTCAAACGACCAAGACGGGGCAGCGCCAGAAAGCGGGCGAGTTTTCTGCTGTGAGGGTGGCGTTTTGAGTAGGCCCTCAAATGCGGGGCGAGTTTTATGGTGAGGCCATCCAGGGCAAAGGGTGCTTTGCAGATGAGCACAAGACCCTGCATAAAGGCACTCAGCGCCAGAAAGAAGCTATGTGTCAGAAGGTCAGCTGTATCCGTTTGATCAAATGTCTCAGCCGATGTGAACTCGGATGGCAGGGCATAGAGGGCAATCGCAAAGAGAAGTGGTCCGGGGATCAGGGAGTAAAACCCGATTCTTGCTTCACCGCCATTAAGCAGCAAGGTGCAGCATAGAAATATCCCTGATGAAATCAGCGCACAGTCGAACAGGAATTGACTGACTGGGCTGATGTATGACAGGAGAGTTGTACTCGTTGTGATGGTGAATAAGGAAAGCAGAACATGAACGATTTCCTGAGTGGCCTTTTGCGGAGTTGTCTTAAAGTTGGATTTTGCTGAACTGCTCATGATTTTACTCCCTGTATCCGTTGAGTTTTGCTGTATCGAGCGCGGGGTATTGGCCTTTTTTTGGGAAATACCAGTCGTAGCGCGGCCGGATGAGAACGCGGGTTCCCTGTGCCAGGCGAATGATGGGCTTGAGATCAAGGGTCTGCTCCAGGGAGCTGGCCGAGATTTCGCCAAAGCGTTCGGAGAGATTGGCCGCAGCCTCCTGTGCCGCAGAGGCGGTTGTCCCGTTGTTGTTGCCAGCAGAGTTCTGTGCGAGAGAGGCCAGGCCCTGGACCGTTGCAGAAATGCCGCCGAGAATAAGGGCGCTTTGGTATTTCTCGAAAAAGCGCTTGTCCACTTCACCGGAAAGACCGTTGTAGCCCTGCTGGTCTCCCACAGCAGAAGCAAGCTGGAACAGCTCAATGCGCTGGCCTCCGCTCAGCAGCCGGTTGCACTCCAGCGCAAAACGGCTGGCCCCCTGATCCTCGGGGCTTTGATAGTTGCAGATCAGGCGGGAGCCTTTGGGGATGAGAATATTGCGACCGTGATAGCCAAAGGCGGGTCTGGCGACCTGGATAATGGTCTGACCGGAGCCATCACTGGGGAGCTGGGTGTTGATCCCGGTCTCCAGAATGCCGGTAATGTAACGATCCGCGGTAAAAATGCGGCTGTTGTCCACAGGACCGCCCGCGGTTCGCTGTTCGGCTTCGTATGCGGCCGGATCGGGTTTTGGCTCTGGTGCCGGGGCAATCAGGGAGCCGCCTGTGGCACTGATCCCCTCCAGTGCGGCATAATTGAGCGCCGGGCCGTTTGCGAGCTGGCCCGAAGGCACAGAGCCATGGCTCCTGCCATAGAGGCTTTGTTGCAGGGCGAGGACAACAGGGTCGGGCTTTTCCACAAGCGGAGGCTCGGGTTTTGGTTCAGCGCGGGGTTGCTCTTTGAGCGGGACCATGACTTCAACGGTCTTTTCGATGATAACCGCTGGCATGGGAGGCGGGGCCGCCGGCTTTTCCTTTTTGGGCGGCTTTGTAAAGCTCAGGGCTTCTCTGTCCTCTGTGGGGAGATCAGAGGGCCGGGGCCTGTCCTGTTCGCAAAGACCAAGGGAGAGCCCCAGAGCAAGGACGGCTTCACAGAAGATGGAGGTCATGAGCTGCCTCCCGCCTTTTCCAGTTGCCTGTCAAACTCCTTGTAAAGAGGCGTAAAGCCGTTTTCTTCAAGGTCCTGCTGACAGGAGACCACCAGCAGAAACAGCAGGGTCACAATCGCAAGGAACCCGATGACACCGGAGCCCATCCCGAAAAGCATGCGGATGAGGGTAAACATGATCAGGCTCCTCCCTGTGGGTTGTAGCGAATACAGAGATAGCTCTGGCCGCTTTTAAGCGTGATCAGCGCGCCTGTGCTTTCGACAATAAAGGTCCGGCCGGAAATGCGGGTGTTGACGACTTCATCAATGTCATCAACCACCACATAGGCCACCGGAAGCTCCAGAGAACTGTCCCACTCATCGCCAAACTGGATGTAGGTGAAGTAATCATCCCGAAAGACGGCCTTTGGACGGATAACATCCTCTGATCCGTAAAGCTCGTAATGGGTCCAGCCATGAAACTTGTCCGGATCAACCGGGGCAGAGCGGATGAAATCCTTTTGCTCTGTGGCGGGCTCGCTCAAAGAAGCGCTGTCCTCTAATCCGGAGAGCGCGCCTTGCTTTGTGAGATCAAGTGGCTGGAGCGTTTCATCGTCCGTTGTTTTGACAACAGGCTTTTCTTCCAGGGCCGGATCGCCCCGGATGATCACTTTCAGATCGGGAATGTTGCGTGAGTTGGTGCCTTCGGCTCTGAGATAGAAGGGCCAGACGGACCCGTCTGTGCCATAGATCAGCAGCGAGGTGTCCACGCCAAAACGCTTTGGCAGGATCGTGACAATATTGTCAGCCCGCTTTTTGACCTCGAAGTTGGCGGCATCGCCGACATCAAGGGTGTGGATTTTAAGGGATCGCGGGAGAATGACCGAGGAGACCATATGCTCGCGGGTGCGCACCTTGTAGGTGCAGTCATCACATTGATCGTAGGCATAAACGCCTTCTGTCTTAATGGAATCAGACCAGGCTTCCTGGATTTGTCCGCCGACCCAGGCCCCGTTTTGCTCCGGACGGGAGAGGTAATCAAACTCGCCCTCAAGCTGGCGGTTGGCCTGGTCAATCCGGCCTTGTGAGACGGGAATGGGGGGAATGGGCGGGCTCTGCGGATTTTGTGCTGATGTGGCAGGGCGTCCGTCCGGTCCCAGCGGGGTTTGAGCCAGGGCCGGCTGGCTGGCGAGAAGGCCAAGGACAAGCAGGGGAAGTGTTCTTTTCATCTCAGGTACTCCTGTTCAGGGTCATTGCTGATGATGCGCGGGTTTTTGACGACCATATCCAGAATGCGAATCCCCAGGGGATTGTCCTCGCGCTCTGCCTGGGAGGCCGTCTGGATTTGCGTGGTCATATCGAGGTGGGCTGTCAGCTCCACGGACTGGTAGGGGACGCCCTCGTAGGCATCGTGACGGATAAAATCCACCGTCCAGACCCAGAGATTGTCATCGGGGAAATGACGCACCAGTTTGGCCGTCTTGATTTCAATGTCGCGGGAGAGCCCCTCATCAAGCGCGTCCTGGATCAGGCTGCTGTCAACCTGCTCCCTTTTGAACTCAAGCCAGTGGGCTTCGGATGTAAGGCTTCTGATTTCGCTCATGCGCAGATCCTGTGTGACAGAATCAATCTCAAGCCGATTTTCCACATAGCGTTTGGCCATCAGCTCCATGGCAATGTCAAAGCCCTCCACATCGTTCTCAAGGGGCTGGATGCGGTAGATCCGATTGTCGTCCGGATCAATGCGGAGCAGGGAATAGCGGATTTCCTTGAGGGGAAAGACCGAAGCCAGGGCGTTTCCCAGAACAATGCAGAGGATCACAAGGCCGACATTGAAAGAAACAGCAATGCGAAAGTGCATGCGCAAGCGGGTGTAGGCACTCTCCCAGTCATAGGGAGAGGCCTTTGCAAAGGCGCTGTGGCCAGCTCCTTCAAAGACAGGCTCCTTTCGAGGGCTCTTGCGCTTTTTCAGCCAATCCATCTGTAGCCCTCCTGTTTGAAGTCAAGCTGCTTGCAGGCGCAAGGGGATTTGCGCAGCTCATCGGAGCCGGTTGGCTCCTGGGGGATTTCCCGCTTGCCCGCAGAACAGCCGGAGAGAAGGGCAAGGGTGATAAGAAGAACAAGGGTTTTGCGCATGGGATGGGTCCTTTTGCTATTGGGGGGCACGTCCGTTCTTGACGGCTTCGAAGCGCTCGGCAATTTTCCTGCTGAAGTCCTAGACGGTTCCCACAGGATTGGCGGCCATGCCGATGGAGCCTCTGCTCAGGGTCAGTGCCGTTGCACCGGCCGCGCCAATGGAACCTGCCATCACACCCGCAGCGGTGTTGGTCAGGGCTGATTTGGTGATGGAATTGGCAACAGAAATGCCATGGGTCATCAGGCCGGAGCCAACAATGCCAATGAAGATGGTTCCAATGAAATTCGGATTGGACCAGGCGATCCTGTTCTCAAGATCAGGGTCCTGCCCCGGCTCAATCACGACATTGATTGTGGTGATGATGAAGGAGAGGACAGCGGTGCAGCTGAACAGGACAATGATGGCCGCCAGAATGGTGCGCAGGGCATCCATTGCCATGCCGCGGAAGAAATCAAAGCCAAAGCCCAGCATCAGGAAGGGGGAAAGCGCCGAGACAATCATCACCGTTGCAAGCGCAACAATGCACTGGACCAGATAAAGCCCGATCAGCAGGGCAAAGGGGAAGAGAATAACCAGAGCCTTGATAATGGCATCAAAGTTTGTAACCGACCAGCTGGTGGCAATATCAAAGCCTGTCTGGAGAGGGCCTTCCCAGATGGCTTTCTCTCCTGCAAAAATAAGACGCTGAATGCCTTCCTTGCCGTTGTCCGCTGGAACACCAGTCGCAGCAGCATCAAAGACGGCAGAAGATGTGCCTGCCATGAGAGCAACAGAAACGTCAAAGAGGCCCTTTACAAGCCCGTAATCATTGGCTTGCAGCAAGGATGCTGCTATAATAATGAAGAAGATATTGACAACAAGATTTTCAGGTTTTGCCATCCCTAAAAACAACCGAATGCCCGTGATCACAACCCAGACACCGAGGACCGCCATGAAAATATCCCACATCGGATCAATCATCGCAGATGAAAGAGTTTCAATCCATTCTGCTGAATTGTCTTCAAAGGTTTTGAAAAGCTTACAGAGCTTGCATTTTGGGAGTTCGAAAGCGTTACTATTGTCCATTGTTCTTGCCTTCATTTTTGTATTTGGATGGGGTTCTCAGGTGGGTGCAAATGAGCAAAAATGCACCCCGTATCGCATGGTTTGGGAAGCTGATTACGCCCCAAAGAGTGGCTGGAAAACTCAAGACTTTGACAAGTGCGCTTTTTTTGATTGGGAGGGCGTGACAGAGGCTTTTTACAACTCGACCAGTCGGGAAGATTTTTTGCAGATGTACTGGGGCGACACAGACCAGGAAAATCGCTGGCAAAGGCTTGTTGGAATCCTTGAACAGGACGTGAATGGTCAACCTCTTTGGAAAACTCCAGAAGACAAGCTGTTGCAAACGTTCCATGCTGCTCTTGAAAACCATCCCCATGCTGAGGAAATCAGAAAAACGCATGATGCTCTGGGTCTGGCCTATTTCTGGAGCCATGTTGCTGCTTTGCGTCGGCCGGCCTTTGACCGCGCGCAGGAGGGGTTCAGGCGCTTTGCCTGGGAAACACCCGAAGAGCTGACAAAGCGTATTGCGCTCACCTGGAAGGGCTGGGGCAATTTTGTTCCCACGCACCCTGAATATCCCGCAGTCAGGACTCAGATACTGGTTTATCAGGATGGCTGGACTGGGGGCAGGCCCTTCCCCCGTCAAATTGACTGGTCCCGCTTTCCGGACTGGCGGACCAAGAAGGAGCGGGCTGCGGATGAAGCCATCCTGCGCAAACAGGGGTATCGCATGAACATCGCGGATAGTTTGCGTCTATGGTGATTATCTGATTCAAGGTTTTCAGACTTTTAAT
>WURV02201972.1:0-11585 GCA_011762755.2 Epimenia babai
GAATATTGGTAGCCATTGAAAAATATTCCACTCCAGAGATATTAATGCGCCACCTATGACAATGCGGGTAATTTTCAGCGTGTTTATGCCCACGGAGAAACATATCGGTAGTTACCTGTCTTAATGTTACGCGCGCGCACACACAAAAAGAATAAAAAAAGTGGAAGGGGCGAGGGCGACACCGAATGTTCTATTATTTATGAATACTTGAATTATATCGACTTACTATAAAATCATTTAATGTGATGATTTTATTTTATCGTATGGTATTACATTTTATTTCGACCGCGAATTATGGAGTGACACAATTTTGCACAAAATTAATGTTTTACGTCCAGTTCATCTTCACCACTTCTGGACTCGATAACTACGTTGAAGGCGTTCCTTAGTCATGGAATACGAAGAACGGTTACATGAAGTTAATGACGGTACCCAGTGTGGTTCTTTGAGTACCTGGAACAAAATGCACAGAAAAACTATCCCTCCAGTGAGATTCGAACGCACGATCTCCAGACAACAGGTGTGGTGCTCTACCAACTGTGCGACAGGGACAATCTTTCTCCCGTGCATTTAAATATTTCACACCGGTTTTGAAAACAACTAATATTTCAAGTCCGTACACAAACCTGGACGTTGGGCGGAAACGCAATATTGTAGAATGGTAGGACTTCGCATTGTGTTTTGCTAACTAAATTATTGATGATATATAACCACGATAGACTATAAATTGATGCTTGCGGTGTTTTCTATATTTTCTTTTATAAAACGAAAAAATCGTTTTTGCTGTGCCTTTCTCTCGAAGAAAATTTAGTCTATTTAGTAGACCAAACCAATATGTAGGAGACTATGATCTGAGACTATGATCTACTTACATGACGGAAGAGCAGGGGTAGTTACGCCGAGCGAAACGACAAATAGGATCGTCACGAATTCCAGCTTTATCAACATGTTGGTAGGTTTCGGTTGATTTCGATTCGCAAACGGCGCTCGGAGATGATTTCACGACAGTGGCACAGAAAACAGAATACATAAAACTAGTAGAGAACAGTAATCGACTGACGAAATCTTCCTTGCAAACACAATGCAACAAACTGCCAAGATAAGCTTTATTTACTTGGCTATCACAAACTCAAGCACTTTTCTACGCAAACGATAACAAGCAACCTAACTGGAGCCTATTTGCATTATCACAAGCTACGCTAAAAATAACAAGACTGCTCTCTTTTCCCCCAACGAGACAATGTCAGAGACAGACAGAGTGGTGCGCTATATTGTACCTGGAATCATTGACACAATCCCTGAACGCAAAAGTACTCCCAGCGTTTATAATTCTTTTAAAGGTAGCCCACCATAGAGGCTATGTACTAATTCCCGCACTCAAAATACTAGTGTTTGATTATTTTGCCTGATAGTCACAACTACGTAGGCCTATGTGACACCACCATTGTAGTCTATTAGGAATTACGCTATGTGATGTTTCACATTGCCACTTACAGATCTATAAAACTTCTCTCGTACACTCATTTTTATGCGTTGTGTTTTTATTTCCATCAGTGTTTTTCTTCTTAAAATAGATTACTCTATTAACGTTGTTAGGTAGATTTCCCATAGTGTAGTTTAGTTGAAAAATTTTAATAGTTACCATCTTACTGGATCTGTATAAAGTTAGTAATTTGTTATGTGTGTACTACAATAGCTTTTTAGAAATCATCTTAACTCTAGGCCTATTCAATGAGGAGAGATTAAATGAATAATTAACAAAGTATATAGAAATAAATGATAAATAAATAGATGAACGAACTGACGGACGAACGGACGGATAGATCGATAGATAGATTACTGGATGGATGGGTTGGTCGATGGGTAGGTTGGTGGTTGGGTGGATGGATCAAATAGAAAGATGGATCTATGGTTGAATAAGTGAAAGGAAGGAAGGGTGGGTGGGTAGGTAAGTGAAGAAATAAGCAAAAGTAGAACGAATAAACAAACGAACGAACGGGCGAATGGGTGGATAAAAGGGTAAACGGATAATGGAATGAATAAAATTATGATTCAAAAATGAATATTAGCATTTCACAGACGGAATCGACTCGCCCCCCCCCCCCCCCCCCCCCCCCCCCCACTGATTTGCTTTGCAAGGGACATAACAACTGACATATCGAAATGAGGAAACGAAACTGAAAGTGGGAAAACTGTAAATTATCAACGTCCTAACTCAACAATGTTGAAGAACGGAGCTTTTTTTATTTTCTTGGATCTCCCCGAAGGCACCGAATTTGGTATCGATTACAAATCATGGAATGTTGGTTCAGGATTTCGCGGCTTAAAGTCGATTCCACCGGGGATTCATTTCTTATTTTACAGGTAAAATAATAATTTTAAATTCAATTATTTACTAAATAATTTAGTTCACGATTGAATAAACCAAAAGGAGGATGCCACACGGTGTCCAACACATACCGACTGACACTTTAAATCTTTCAGAATTGCTAGATATTCTGGGCGTAGCAAATTTATTTTAAATCTAGACTAACTGAAACGGATTTGGCGTTAGTAGGTGGTATGCTTTGCATGATTTGGCATTTTCTTACAGTTCATGCAACAAATCTGGTCAGACAGGACCTCGATCTGGTTTCTTTTATGAATTCAAAGAAGATGAAGTTGTCGTAAGGAAGTGGGATAAATACAACGAAAGTAGGTTTTTACAGTAAAAATTTTACTGCAGATTTGGGGTCTGTCTTCATATTGTTGTAATATATTGAGCGCAGGAACCTTGTATGCGGGCCTCATTTTCAAGGTGCACCAGTGTGCTGTGCAGCATGATAATATGAGGTAGACAAGTGTATGAAATAAAAATTCTTTCCATCGAAGTGTACCTATGAGCTGAGGTGTCAGAAACACTTTAGCTGAGTAAAAGGTCTCAATAGCTTATGCTCGTTATATGATTATAGATCTATTTATAGATCAAGCTAGTTTACAAATATTTACATGTGTGATATACATAGTATAAAAAACAATGTTGAATGATGAACTTAAAAAAAATTGAACAATTATCAATACATATTAAACTTGTTGGCAATGGGACATGAATTTGACACAGAAATGTTGTTAATGATCTATGCATAAAGATAGATGGTTGATTATCTTTGGAGTGAAAGACGGTACAAATTGATATTTTGAATAGCATGTTGTACACCAGTGTTCTAGATAGGATCACCAGTGTACTGAATAAGATACAGTGAAACCTGCTCTAACGACCACCCGTATACAGCGACCACTCGTCTTAAGAGACCGCCTTTCGGCGGTCCCGAACGTTTTCGGTATATAAGTACACTCACTGTATTAAGCGACCACCTGCCTTAAGCGACCGTTTTACGCCGGTCCCGCGGACGGTCGCTTAATATAGGTTTCACTGTACATTATAATTATGAACCCATTTAGAATATGATTGGAAATGTATTTCATTCCAAAACTACTGGAATAAAATTCTAAATAAAAAATTTGAGTTTAAGTTGATTTGATTTTTTGGACAGAGAATTTTTTTTGGAATTTTGTGTACAGTTTTATTTTCATAGGGGCTTTGTATTTTTAGCTCACCTGAGCTTATGCTCAGTGAGCTTTTCTGATCGGAGTTGGTCCGTCATCCGTCTGTCCATCCGTCCATCCGATGTTAACATTTCCTGGAAAAATCTTCTCATAACTGCTCATCGCAGAAGTCTGCTATTTGGAAGATATTGTCTGTGGGTGTCTCCTCTAGATTTGTTCATCTTATTGTCATGGCAGTGTCGATGTTTATATTTTTACTCGAAAAATCTTGTTTTTGAGAACCCTACATCGCGCCGGTCTGGCAGATATTGTCCTCGGGTTAGTATCTTTGAGATTTGTGCAGCATCTCATCGTTGCAGCTATAGAGGTGGGTAATTTCCATCGACTTTTTTATTTGAAACTTCAGCTTGATATACGATCGAACGACCACAGATCTCGTATAGAAAGATAGTGATGTGTCTGATATCCACGTTAAGCTCTGGGAACAAGAGCACGTTTGAACATGTGGCAATACACTTGGTTTGGTTTATCTTATTCACACTTGAATGACATAAGGAGATATTCCCATGTTTAGGTACCCACCTAGCTCAGTAAAAGGGCAATAACGGCCTCACGGTATGTTACTGTGCAATTCTATTCCATTTGTCTGAAAATAAATTTTTTTACCTTTATTAAATTAATGTAATATTAATGTCATATTAATTTAATACTAATGTAATAATAATTTCCTTTCAATGTAATATTATTTCAATACTAATGTATTATTATTTGGTTTATTCAACAGAAAAAGGACAGAATGACACAATTTACATTACTATGTAAATATAAAGGCTTAATTCAAAGTACACACACAATTTTTATGCAATAAAATATGTACAAAGGGTTCCCTCATGTAAAGACTGTTGAAAGGAATTAATATTAATGTACTTCAATGTATTATTAATTTAATATTATTTAGACCAACGTATATATCATATCTGCAAGCTTCGTCTCACCCAGAAATTACTCGGCTATATTTTGTCCTCAGATGTGAAAAAAGACGCTTTATCTGACGAAGAGATGCAGAGATACCGAGACAGCCTGGTCGATATTCAGCGGTACCTCGGGCCGTATCCAATGGACAGGTTCCCTCATAAATTTGTTATAGATCTATTGCATCTGATTTGTATAAATATTTAGGTCTGTGATGCTGAAGTTTAAACTATGTCACATGTCACTGTAGCCAGTATCATTTTCATTTGTCACGAAAGATAATGTCACGCATTGCCCCTCAGTTTATCACACTATATGGTAGCTATATCATATGTACAACCAATACAACAATAACACATTTTTGACTGATTAAAACGGGCCTTTGTGTCATTATTATTATTATTATTTATAGAGGGTGCAATAAAGGCTATATTCTACTATGTACAAGAGCCCGTTACCCTCTTTTAAATAGCTAATCTAATCCTAACTTATATACAATATACGCTTTAAAGTGTGCATGATGGGGGATGATAGCGGAATAGACTGACGAATAGTTGTCAGGTGGCTATGATGCAAGTGTATTATATAAATTAAATATACTTTGTCAAGGACAATCAGCGGACGGAGTTAACAGAAACAGGTAGCAGACATAGGTAGCTGCTAGTGGAAGCCGGTAGAGGTAGCAGACATGGGGCGGTGAACCTTGCCAAATTTTTATATAAATGCTTCTGTCCCCTGTGGCATGGTTGTGGTTCATGCTCTCCGAGTGGTCTCTAACGCTTAACCCTTCATTCTCTCATCTCATCGTATTTCAACTATTAGCGTAGTGTCCGACCGTGGGCTGTTTGAAGGTCTTTGGTACCATTGGTGTGAATGACGAAGGTCAATTGTCTGCGTGGACATGGTGTTTCCCCACGGTGTTTTTCCCGCGGTATTTCCCGCACGGTGTTTTCCCCAAGATGTTTTTTCCCATTGTTTCCCCCCCTGGTGTTTTTCCCCACACTGTTTCCCCCCACGGTGTTTTTTTCCCATGGTGTTTTCCTCCACGGTGTTTTCCTCCAAGGTTTTACCCCCATGGTGTTTTCCTCCAAAGTGTTTTTCCCCACGGTGTTTTCCTCCACGCATCAGATCTGAGGTTCCTCCATTTGTCATGTCAATGTGATAAATTAGCTTTATAAAGGGCCGAGAATACAGGCTACAGGATACCTTGGTGATCAGCCTCTTTGTAACCAAGTAATTACTGAGAACAATTACACCGTCTTTTATAAGGATTTACTCTACTATATGTATGTGAAACATAAGTGATCGAACATTAAATAATTTAACACCAATGTATCAGCACAAAATACGTGAAATGATTTTTGCAGTTATAAAAAGTGGGTATCACTAACGAGCTACTTGACCGGAGAGAATATGAGACGACTTCAGCCAATCAGCTGCGAGATAACGTCTGCGCCGCAATTCTTCTCAGAGGCGAGCGATTCCCAAACGCGTTTGAAGATTGCGGCCGAGAAACGGTTCGTGGGTAACAGCGGGCAAGGAAGTGAGATTCCGTCGAGCGCAAGTGATATTCAGGTTGTCTCTGGAGTGAAGACTAGCGGTAACCGGAACGTAAAAGAAGAAGGCGATCTGAAAGATGATGCGAGTACATCAAATGATCGTGACGAGACGGTTGGGTCAAGTCAGGTAGATGACGTATCCGGTATTGTCAATGACAGGAATGTTTGTAGACCGGTGGATCGAAATAGCGTCTCAAAAATGACTCCAGATGATAAGCTTCCCATAATGCAACAGCTTCCAGGAACGGAGATACGATTCTCGCCAATCCCGGCGACCAAATATCCACCGGGATCGTCGCCAAGGGAGATAACCATGTATTCCATGGATTCTAGCTACGTACTGTCGTGCATCTTAGATAACATGCGTAAAAGCGGCGTCACTAATCCAGAAGTGTCCCTTTTGGGTGAAATACAGTTCGCTTTTATCTGCTTCCTGATTGGTCAAGTGTACGACGCTTTCGACCAATGGAAACGACTCGTGGCTATCATGTGTACGTCGGAAGATGCCGTATCGACGTATCCGGGAATGTTTCTGGATTTTATATCCGTCATCCATTACGAAATACGCGAAGTTCCGCGTGACTTTTTCGTCGATATCGTGACCCAGAGTAATTTCCTTACCACAACGTTGCATGATTTTTTCGTTAACGTGGAATCGGTCGGCAGCGAATCTCTCCGCACACGCGCTCGGAAGTTTAAACAGCACCTCACAGAGAAATTTCAGTGGGATTTTGCCGAGGAGCCGAGTGATTATGCGCCAGTGGTCGTCACTTGATTATGCGCCCCTGGTTGTCACTTGATTATGCGCCTGTGGTCATCATTTGATTATGCACCCCTGGTCATTGCTTGATTATGCGCCCCTGGTCGTCGCTTGATTATGCGCCTGTGGTCATTGCTTGATTATGTGCCCCTGATAATCGCTTGATTCTGCGCCCCTGGTCATCACTTGATTATGCGCCCGTGGTAGTCGCGTGATTATGCGCCCCTGGTCATCACTTGATTAGGCACCTGTCGTCGTCACTCGAAGAGGATGACCCAAGTCTGCCCATCAACTGCATTAGTTTTAATATAACTTAAGATTTTTTACGCATTATAAAATATGTGACAGACAAATCAGGGGAGCTTATTTAGTACTTTTTTATGATTACACAATAGATAAGTCATGTTCACTAATAGAATGCCGTATTTCTAGTTAATAGTAACCATTAATTTGTAAACTCTCTTTGATAGCCAGGTGTTAAAAGGGCACTAAAAATCATAAAAATTTCAGTTTATTATTACACAATAGATAATAAATTTTGTTTGATTCCCCATCAATAGTTAGTTCAACATTTCAAGCAGGGGCAGATAAAAATTCTTTACAGGGGTTAATGCTCAAAGAAGGGGGTGGACTCAAATGACAAGGATATGTCAAAATAAGGTTTTAGGCCTAGAGATAGACTTCGACTTATGAGCAGTCTACTTTTATTGAAGGAGATACAGTATTTACTAAAAGGTCTGTGGTGGATTTTGAACCTTTCATGCGACAGGTTGCAAGTTGGAATCGAAATAGACCTCAGATTTCGCTTGCATCTCACACGAAAGAAATGAGCGAGATTTTCATGCTGGATTTTTAAAAAAGATTTTTCATGAAGTGGGTTCTTGTAAAATTACTTACGGCGATGTCGCATCTGTATTTGAAATTTACGGGTTTTAATAAACTAGGTGTAAAACCTCGTGTCCCACCAGGTTGTTTTTTTTTAGAAAAGTAAAGGTAACACTTTAGAGAGTTTTTGTATGCAAATGTGCTTAATCAGGTGTAATTATAATAGGTTTACTTATACTCATAGGTAGGAAAGTTGTGTTAATACTTACCGTATATACTCGCCTATAAGACGCTTTTTAAAGACAAAATTTCAATCCTTATAGTCTTACAGGCGGGTCAATAAAAATAAAAAAATTTTGGGCAGTAAAAATACACTGATACGTACCTTCAGACGTCTTTCTGTTGCATTCTCACGTTGACATTGACGACTTTGGCGACGACGACAATGTATATAATGATCAATTACCCTAACACAAGAGCAGGTTAATGAACTATTCCCAGATGATGACTAAGTGCATAGATATCGTGGATATTGTAAACTCCACCCTCGACTTATAGGCGGGTCAAGAGCAAAACCACGATTTCGTCGGCCAAAGTTGGGAGGGGGGGGGGGTCGACTTACAGGCGAGCATATACGGTACCTCAATTAGTTTATAACGTTACTATGGTGACTGTGTAGTATAACTCTATTAATCTATACGGATAAATAAAATAACGGTTAGCTATGGACCAACAAATTTTATCGAAACATGAGCTTTCGCTTTTTTGCGTACTCTGGGCATGATTCATTCATCACATGAATCAATACTGATAAGGCCTACCTTGTACGTGTAAGATCTTGTCTAAATCAACTTTGTTCGTCTGACATAATGCAATGATTGGTGTTTTATTTAATCTCTTACCTTCTCTAAAATATGACGTCAACACCTTTCACTTTACTCTCGGTGTTTTCCTGCTACAGCCAAGACTAGTTCGTCTACAAACTGGCAATTTTTTTACGATTTTGCGCATCATCTTAAAAGTTATTACGGGTATGGTAAATTTTTTTAAGAAAGTCTCCATCACAGCCGTTACAGTCTGGTCATGTGATGGCTCCGTCCATCCGGGGCGGCATTTCTCGTGCCACTGGTCGCCTCTCAAAACATCTCACTGTCCAGAGTTATGGCCTCACAAATTAGCTCAAAACACGCTGGTATTCTCACCAAAGAAAACATCATGCAGTTTTTATCACCCCTGTAGACAGGAAGTATGGGACACAACAGGTCATCGTATTTCGCCGTTAACTAGACACTATCGAGTTGGATCCCCTTGTATTCACCTTGACCTTCAAAGGTGTAGAGTAAAATGCCATTTCTAAGAAAACTGTATAAAAATCAACGTAGATTCAGAACTGGCATTTGTAGTATTCCTAAGGACTTGGAGGCCCAATAGGTGGCCTGGCCACAACAACTCTCACTGTGTGTGGGTACATCACAGTAGGGTGGGATAAACTCTTTATCTAGGCCATTATTAGCCCTTTACAAACCTATCCTTCGGTTAACAGGATATATGGATTAGCCTCATTTATTCAGGTGGTATGTAAACAACCACAGAGACAAACCACCAGAGTCTGTGCAGGAATCTGATCTTCACTTTCGTGCCACCGGTTCCAATAGCTTCCAAAAGCCTTACATTGCACACTCCGCTAAAACATACGCTATAGTCGAGTATTAACCCTTAGCACACTGTTGTCACAGAAATGTATAGCTGTAGTAATGTGATATACAGATACCTCAGTGTGGTAAGGGTTAACAATGGGATAACGAAATGATGGAGAAGTAAACACCGGAGAGACCATCCAGATGCCATCCTGTGGCACGACCACGTCAGAGGGGAGAGACGCCCCTACATAACCAGGTTGGCGCCAGTGGTGTAGTGGTTAGAAGCGCTGCCTTTCATGCGAGAGGTTGCGAGTTCGAACCAGCATAAACCAGGGATTTTTTCCCGCGCCTTCCACAACAGGAAATGAGCGAGATTTTCGTGCTTGAATATTTAGAAAGATTTGTCGTGGAATGGTTTATTATAAAAAAAAATATCTTAGGATAGTAACAGGACAATGTTGTACGTGCGGCTGACATTTAATTATAAAGTAGTACCAAAACCTCGCTTTTACCTTTACCTTTTAACCACTTCGTAAGGGTGCTTTGTGCCCAAGAAATGCCACGGGTAATGACTAGATGAAGGCAATGGAAAAAACTCTTCTTGACACGCCTAGTTTGCTATTTATTAATTATAAAAAACAAATAAAGAATATCGCGCAAGGAACGTCTGAATAACGCCTCAGACATCGCCTAGCGAAACTTCCGTCGTTAACGAGCATCCCCCGGCGATTCGCAAATTTTGAGCGGTCGACGCCGCTCGTAGGTGGAGCTAAACGCGATAAAAACATCCGAGACTTGATCCAGCGACGAAAGAGCGAAAATGACGCGTTACTTATTGAAAGTCGTTATGACCTCGCTACAGGGACACCTAAAGTTCTTCTGTAACACGAACGCGTCGGCCGGTTCGATCCGTTTGTAGTAGCTCTCTTTGGTCTCGACGATGTTGAAGCCGAACTTCTCGTAAAACTGTATCGCAACGTCGTTGTTGATTTGCACGTGTCTGAAATCGCAGCGACTGCATATGTAAAATCGCCCAAAGTGCGCGAAGTTATACAGTGCAACCTTTATATACATTAATATATAAATTATACAATAAAGTTATAGAGGTGCAATGCAACATTTATATACATAAATATATAAATTATACAATAAAGTTATAGAGGTAGAGTGCAACATTTATATACATATATATTTCAATTATATAATAATATATATGTAGCATTTACATAAAATCATGGGGGCTAAGAATTTTCTATGCTACTCAGTTCAATGTTCTGTTCTCTGTCCAGGCTCCGGTATTTCTCTCTGAAACTAGGTACCGAATTAAGCACGCCGTGTGAGATACACGACTGTATTAAAGTATTAACATCTGGTGGGACTCGAACCCGAGAGCTCTGGGTAACTGGTCCGGTGCTCTACCAACTGAGCTACATGGGCAGATTTTCGCCTGCCTCTTTAGATATTAAAGCCCGAGGTTAACACAACAGCGTCGCATGCCAAACGATACACCCAGATATCAGTAACGTGCATGGTTGACTATAGTTGGTAGAACACCTGAAGAGAAGTTACCTGGAGTTGTGGATTCGAGTCCCGCCAGAGGTAAAGGTTTTTCCAATGAATTTCTCTCAGTAAAAAGGGAGGTGAGTCATAATCAGTGACATCGTAATCACTACAGTTCGGGCTAGCTTGGTGAAGGGTAAACAGTCTGCGACACGCGTAACTCCAGCCTATTCTTACATAGCAATCTGATTGCTTGGCATCCGTAGTTGTCACCATGGCGATGAAATGCTAATAGTGTCGGACACCCTAATCTAAATACTCACAAGTACACATTGTCCAACTTGGCATCTTTATCGCATATATCGAGAACGTGGTTTAACATCACGGTTCCTGCGGCAAATCATTTTTAACATAGTAATATTAGAGTGATTTTTAACAGAGTTTTACAGCATGATTTTTAACATAGTATTACAGCATGATTTTTAACATAGTTTTACAGCATGATTTTTAACATAGTTTTACAGCATGATTTTTCACATAGTTTTACAGCATGATTTTTAACATAGTATTACAGCATGATTTATAACATAGTTTTACAGCGTGATTTATAACATAGTTTTACAGCGTGATTTATAACAGTTTTACAGCATGATTTATAACATAGTTTTACAGCGTGATTTATAACATAGTTTTACAGCGTGATTTATAACATAGTATTACAGCATGATTTATAACATAGTTTTACAGCGTGATTTATAACATAGTTTTACAGCGTGATTTATA
>WURV02201983.1:0-11582 GCA_011762755.2 Epimenia babai
TTTTAGAGACGGGTTTACTCCAGCAATCGGGGATAAATGACTTGCTGAGGATCACCGCAGAAAAGTCGACTGGTGGGGAGTTTCGAACCCGCAACCTTTCGGTTACGAGTCCGGTGTTCCTACCACTCGACTAACTGCTTCCCCTATTGCTGGCGTAACTGAGTACCCGGCCAATAATGGGTTAAACAACCAGAGCATATTCCTTCATACATGTATGCATTATTACGAATTGTTGGCAGTTTTTTAATTAAGAAAAAAGAATTCTAGTTACCCGAATCCCATATAAAATGCTAATAACTAAAATAGCATTATAATTGAAAGTAAATCGCTTGTGTACATGGGTGACTATACTGCTAAAAGCAACCACAATATATCATTAATATTACAAACGTTTTCTCCCCAGTCGGCGCCCCAACTATTCTTGATGATCCAGTATGGCTCACCATCTCCTGTGAATCACAAACATATCTCCTTAAACAATTGATCAATTTTCTTCTACATTCTACTTTATCATTCAACATTGTTATCTATTTCATGCTCACTGTAAATGTACATAGTTGTATCTAACATTGATCTGTATTACGTGTATACTGTTAGGTGTTAATTTCATATAATTTATGGTATTACATTGTAGTCTTAGACCATTGGGCTATTGTTTTATGTAAAGTGTGTTTGACAGCTCTGCTCATAAGTACACTTTAACAAATAAATTTCATTTCATTTCATTGCATGTGAAGTGTAACTGCATTCTCATCTCATCATATACAGACACTCAACTGACCAACAGGGGGGGGGGGTTAATGTGTTTAAGGTTCCCAGCTCAAAACCATGCATTGCAAGGTTTGTGTAATGATACGAAAATTCTCTTTTTCAAATTTACACAAAATACGGTAGGTTGACCCGCTAAATGTATTATAAGTCAGTGTATGATTGTCTACATTCACTCTTCTTTAATTAACACACTATTTATAAGTTAACAAGCAAAGTAGTGGCAATATGACAGTTAAATACAATGTGTTAGCTGTACTTTAATTAAACATGTGAAATACGTGCGAACGACAATTAAAACAGTAGCTGTTTACATATGGAATGTGAGGAATTCTGGAATATTCTAACGATGAGTATCGTATGAATATCGCGTGAAAAGATGATTGGAACCTTCTAGAAACAATGGCAGCTATTTGTTGACTCAGCTAAGTTGATCAAGCGAGTGCATGTAGCATCCACATTCATATCACCACTCCAACATTAATAGCAAAACAACAAGTAATCAACCGAAGAATGTACACAAACTAAGCTGTGACACTTTTGAATTATGATAAAATTAGCCTTATATACACAGTGTGCTGGCACTGAATAGCTGGAATAAAGATTTAAGGTAGAGTAAACCTCATATGTGATACGTACTGACACCATAGCCCACAATGAGCACACCGTGGTCGAGATACGATGGGTTACAAAAGATGCGCCAGGGGTGTGACACACCGCCAAAGTAAAACTGCATACACACAAAAATCACGCGCTATATATATATATATATATATATCCCTTGAAAATTATATGTAGCGATAGTTAAGCACTGTATAATGTCATTCACAAATTTAAGCAACTTATTCAATATTTGTGTAGCAAATATGGTTTTATTAACAATTTCGCAGAACATTTTAACGGTGTCATACTAAAGCATATTTTTTTTGGATAAAATAGTATCTTTCTATCTGGCAAAACAATTCGACCTATGGTATCACTTGTCACAAATAACCACTTAAGACCACATTACCATTTTAGACAAATTTCTCAATGAATTTCGTTAAAACACCTGTCATGATATCATGATATTCAATCTTTGTTGAATTCCGGCAGCAAATTCAATAAAACCACTTGTAAAAGACACGACCATTGATTTTCTAGCAAGTAACTGTTGTTACCGTTTTACTTTTTAGTTTTACCATTCAAACTTTAAACGTCACCAATAAAGAGGAGAGAGTAATAATAGATCTATCATCATGAAGCTATCATTTTATGAGCAAGATGTGAGGTTTAACAGCCAGTCAACTTCAACCAACTTAACATCTAAAAATCGCGATCACCACTACAACAGACTCAAACAACCCACCAGTGACACACATTCAAAACTAGGTAACCCAACATATCAGATATATACATAATCAAACACATTTAGCAACTTATCACACGTACTAGTACAATATCAACAAAAACAGTATTATACACATTAATACCTCATTATATATCATGAAATTGCTTTAGGCCATATATTATTGTCATTGTAAATGGCGTATTTGATCATAGCAGACAGTTGTATATACACTGTTATGTATATGGATATTCACGCCATCAAATACAAAAAATGATTACTATTATTATTATTATTTCTTCGTCTTCTTTGAATATTTCCAACATGTTAATCTTTATGTTCACGCAGCTGGCTTAATCAGGTGAAATAATGAATCCATTTATTCCACAATTCTGCAATCCACAGGTGTTTATGCAATTTATAATTGCATATTCCAATTCGTTTCCATGAGAGCAACCATAGACAGCATACAGGTATGTTTGACAGCTGTCTGCCTTGTAGTTCTATCATGGACATGGTGGACCATGTTGTAAAATTTTCTTAGAGGGGTGTAAGAAGGCAATATTTTAAGTGTGACTGATATTTACTACCATCAATAAAGTAATACAACAGCATACCTTTACTCTTTATTTAAACTGTATGAATGATAGGAAGAGGCATAGAGTACAGTGGGAGTTGCATACCTGCATAGCAAATGAATTGATGCCGATGGAAATTGGTCCGTTCTTCACCAACCATGCAGCCATTTCTGTGGAGTCGACCAACACAATCACAAGGCAACATGATGATGAATACTAACAAAATCTACATCGCTGTCACCAACCAGATCTAGATCGCTGTCACCAACCAGGTCTAGGTCGCTGTCACCAACCAGGTCTACGTCGCTGTCACCAACCAGGTCTAGGTCGCTGTCACCAACCAGATCTAGGTCGCTGTCACCAACCAGGTCTAGGACGCTGTCGCCAACCACATCTACGACGCTGTCACCAACCAGGTCTAGGTCGCTGTCACCAACCACGTCTAGGACACTGTCACCAACCACATCTACGTCGCTGTCATCAACCACATCTACGTCGCTGTCACAAAGCAACAACATCCCAGATTGGGTATGGGAGACAACTTACTGGTTTCATTCTTCGAGATCTTCAATGATCCGTTGATTTTTACGACAACATCTGATTTCTCGAAGTCACACTTGTTAGTTGATGCTACGTACGGGTAACTCTTCTCAGTCTCAAGGCCACCTGGCCACGACAGGAATTCATCGAATATCGTTATGGTAGTCACGCGAAACAGGAAATGTACGAACATTCAAAAATGGCAACCTTCATAATTACTGAAAAAAATTTTTATCGCTGGCTTCAGAAGGCAATATTGTTTATTTGGTGAATAGAACATGTATTATATCGGAAGCGTTGAACTTAATGGTACATTAATACCGGTGAATATGCGTAGTTCATCTGAAGGTTTCAATTTTTCATCATCACGTAAATATGACTTTGTGAAATTTTTTTTTCTCGCAGTGAGCCATGAAGTAGTTACAGTACTACTTTGAGTGTCTTTCGTACCCTCATCATGGGGATACTAACATCATCTTATATGTATTGTGTGACTAATGCTCAAATCTCAAATTTCTCACATTTGCTATTGTGGTATCGATGTAAAATGAAATGAAATTTGTCACTAAACTGTACTTAGTGGTCAAACCTTGAAACACATTTCACATCAGTCGAAACTCAGGATACAAGGAGGTCGTAGTTACTACGCAATACGTACGACTAGCTCGTTATTAATGAATATGCGCATTAATTAGCTATAGAAAGTCATCTACACACCATACATTGATGAGTGCCACCAGAAAAATTGATAGAGTATGTTACACTGCGAAAGCATGTGTGTGAATGGAAAATATATTTTATTGATTTCATTTAATCCAACATCCAGTAATGGGATTTTTTATGAACGAAATAAAATTTCGTTTAATTGCAAAATTACGAGATCATCTCTGTTAAACCGCCACAAATAGTGATAACGCCCGTAGAGACAATATCCGTTAACCAGCTCAATACAGAGATCACCCAAAAATGTGAGAGAAAAATATAGGCAAATGTTAATGCATGGACCAATCCCTTCATAAGAAAAGTTAAATACACTTAGATACATCACTGATATTTTAGGCTCTCAATATAGTTATACCACTTGCATCCAAAAAACAAAGTTCAGAAAAAACCATTGTTAAGGCGTATAATATAGACAAATAATCTTGGCTTGTGGTGGATCTCAAATTCACGACCTAAAATTATCCATCTGAAATACAAAAATGCATCTGACTCTCTCTATATAATGAATCCAAGCAAGGTTTAAGAATCATGTACACTAGTAATACACTATATTATAATGATATAAATTCAATGACTGTATGTTTATGTGCATATATCTGTAAGGATACTAATAAAGTAATTTAGAAATTTATAATTTACATAGACAACGAGGAAGGAATAATACAGTGCGCATGTACCGAGCTTGATGATGGCGTTGTAAGCATGACTGGGGAGTCCCCCGTGGCAGCCGTCATCAACCTTGTCACAGTCGACCAGTTCTGTGAATATAGTTATTGAATGAATGGGATTTTAAAGAATTTTATCATTACATAATGATGAATAGACACTAAATGACAACAAAGAGTCCATAAAACTGTTGTAGTCAATGAATCACATCATAAACAAGAAACATCAATGGATAATAGTTGTAACGATATACGATATATATTTATATACGTATATACAAGTTATCAAGCTATGTAAGGTTAGACGGACCTTGCTCGGACAGTGAGTAAAGTTTTTTGCGCTGAATGGCCCATTGACCTTCGACGTTACCGGTGGTGGAGAATGCCCAACATGACCCACATGACCCCTGCACAAGAATACAGACGCATACAGATTGCATGACTCATCACCACATACAAAAGTGCTAACTTATATTAGATGAATTAGTGTTAAGGCAGAACAAAGCAGAGGTAATGCATGCCAAATTACAAAGTTCAAGATATTTTTTGGTGTAAAATGAAACTCGACAGACAAAGAGTCATGAAAGAAGTCATTAGGAGACGTTAACGAAATATTAGCACACGTAAAAACAACAGAAATATGAAAAAAATTGTATTGATTTTTATATAAAACGTATCAGTGAGACTTTTTAGCTTTCTATCACTGGTCATCTACTAACTCTCTACTACAGATTAATGTTGCGACAACACGCGCCCTACCAAACAGTTGTGGATATCATACCTGGTTCTTAACGCCAGAAACGGCTCCTTTGGACCTCCAGTCGAATTTTGTGGGAAGCTTGAGAGATGGGATTTTGGCGCTATCCATGTTGTCATTGGCTTTCAGGTCCCACTTTGAGCTAAGGTACTTGCCGAATTCCTCTTCTGCATTATAAGAAGGTGCTGATGCTATAGGAAATACACTGTGGGAAGGGGAAGCGGTTAGTCGAGTGGTGGAGGCACTGGACTCGTAACTGAAAGGTCGCGGGTTCTACACCAGTCGACTTTTCTGCGATGATCCTCAGCAAGTCATTTATCTCCGATTGCTGGAGTAAACCCGTCTCCAAAATGGGTAGACGCATATCATCTTTGACAGTGTGATATGCAATTGTCGAAGGTATTGTATATGCGCTGAATATAGCCGCCATAAACATTCATTGCAAACCGCATCTGAGAGCCTTTATTGGCTGATACTTGCAGTCTATAAATGCTGTAGTTAACTTACACTGCCCAGCGCAAATATAGAGGTAAAAACACATAATACCTTTAAGCACATTAAGGTGGTCTCAGCCAACAGTGAATCATTGCTTTATGAGCAGACAGTATCTGACAGGACTAGACTAAAACGATACCCGTGTCAAAAATATTTCTCTTCGAAATACTTTGTGACAACTCATTTTCGCCATAACACTTGCAACTGTAATGTATTTCGCTATAAAAGGCATATTCTCGCTGAAGGCAGATGTACTTTGCGGGCAGACAGAATGTTTCTACGTGGTGGTATACAACCTGTAGTATGGTAAATGCATGAAATATTCACGATGCGGTGGATACATCGAACCACAATATGGTAGATGAGTCTTGGGATCTACGCAGTGTTAGGCAACACATATCTTAGGGTAGTCCGTACATGATTTAGGCATATGAGTATCAGTCAAAAGTATGGGCATGCATTTATTTGTACAGATTTAGGCAACATAAATAAGTTGGCTGTATTAAGCATAGGCCTGGGCATGGTGTTTGTTAACTGACAAGAATCTGTAGTTGACATTTTACTTTTTTCAATGCATTTACATGCGAAATAAAAATACTGTATGATATAAAAATGATTGTTTTTTATATGGTGTACTCAAAGCTTTAGACTGGTACTGTACAAACATATTGTTATTTATATCAGTGTAATTTAGCATTTCTAAACTATGCATTTTATTTATTTTATAAGTAGCCAGACCATGGCTCAAAGAGTAAGCTGAAAAGTTCATAGGCTGACCATGATGCCTTTTTTGAATGAGATGGTATGGTGGTTATTTTTCAACCCAGTCCCCCTTACACTCTCACACTTAGACCAACGATGTTGCAGCGCTTGGATACCCTTTCGTAGCTAGATACTTGATCACAGCGCGGCGCTAAATCTGTCCATTTTGGTCTGAAGCTGCGGTGCGTACGAGGTAAGACTGCACAAATGATTCATAAATGTGAATACACTGGAAACAACCGTACATTCAGTAACCAGAATGACTCGCCCTGCTATATGAAAAGTTTCATCTCTCTGGCTCATTCTTGGTAAGCCTATGAACTTTTCAGCCTTCTCCCGTAATACACTTTCTTTTGTCTCATGTTAGTCACTGTATTAGGCCAGCGGCGTCATCCTATCACAGCTACCGTGAGACAAGAACGATGTGGGTGACATGAGCAGGGAGTCTCTTAAGCCAGTGGTTATAACCACACTCTCATCGAGGTTTGTTAGGCGACAAATCAAAGTCATGACAAGGACTCTATGGCTATTCACACATAAACCCAGAGGACTCTCAAATCTAACTCTTCATAATCCGAAAGTCTAAAAACTGACTGGAATAATTGTACCAAAAAATTACAACAAACATAGGAATATTTGTAGGTCACATATGTAAAATAGCCAACTAAAAACACGTCGCAGGAATAGGAACAGTTTATAAAGTATGGAATACAGACCGGTGAAGTCGGCAAATTTAGTCGCTCCATATCTGGCAGTCCCACCATCCAGTTCCTGATAGCGGCGTGCCTTCTTCATGTTGGTGCAGAACACGCTTAATCGATACTTCTCCTCTGATAATTCACAAATGATCAAGCATCAGCTATGGTAGACGACATGGCTATAAGGATTCGTGTCCATTAGAACTGTTCTGTCGCGGGAACATCAGAAATGAGCACGATGTAGCCAAGTTGTGGAACTTTACGAACTTTACACAGCAGTAACTGTGACTGTCAGGTGTTCCGTGATAATACGCAGCAAGTCATTTATCCCCGATAGCTGAAGTAGATGAAGTAGACGTAGAGAAGTGGATATGAAAATGCTGAGGGTATTGTATCTGCACTTAATAGCTGCCAGAAACATTTACTGTAAACCATAAGTGAAAGCCTTTATTGGCTACCAGCGTCTATAAATGTTGTACTACCGTCTATAACGGTATGATGATAGACTTTTCATGATGCAATTTACACAAAATCACTCAGTGCCTCCATTTGACCATTCACATTATGTGATGTTAACGAAGGTGGTCAATGTGGTTCTCCAAATAGCTGGAGAAAAATGCACGGGAAAAAGGGGGCATTTCTCTCCATCTCTCCGGTTATTTGGAAAACCACATTGGCCAATAACCAACCCCATTGACATCACGTTAATATAGAAAACACCGAAAAACTCAGCCAATAAATTTATAGTCCATCATGCTTGTTACAGATATCTGCCACTGTATGTCACTGGCTATGATATGCGGATTTTAAATAAATATCAGTGGTTCTCAAAAATGGTGTTAAATACCTAAATGCACAGAAGAAAGCTTGCCCCTGTAGCTCAGTTGGTGGAGCACCAGAGCGGTTATCTGGAGGTCGTGGGTTCGAGTCCCATCAGAGGTATAGGTTTTTCGGTGCCTTTCTCTCCAGCTACTGTATATGTGGATATGTTCGTGGCACGAAATTTTCGCGTATCTCACAGTATGGATGTTTTTGCGGAATGATATTGGTGTTGTGGTAAAAAAATTAAAAGTAAAAACATAGATCTCATTTAATACGTTTCCACGTCACAATAAAAAATGCGAAAAACGCGAAAAAATCATCCACGCAAAAATAACAATGGATACAATATTTAGATTACGGACATGGGAAATACACTTGATTAGACTTGGGAAGATTGAAGGAAATTAGTCATTGCTTTTTGGAGGATTTTAGTGATTCTACTGGCTCAACCAATTAATTTTAAAAGGACAAAAAATTTCACCATCAGGTAATACCATCGTTTAGTTTCCATTTTGGAATAATCATGAATTTCGTTCCATTTCTATCTGATGTCTGCGAATAAAACTAAATGTTATTATGAGGCAACGACTGATGATTGTTTGAGAATTATTTTATAAATAGCATAATATTTGAGCACTTCATCAGAAGTAACAAGTGAAGGATGGTATGGTATTATTGTTAAATAGCCAAAATTCTCTGATATATTGCTGCGGAGTACGCTCGATGACAGTGAGTTGATGTATAAATATTTGCATTTAGATTCACTTAAAAAATTGAACGGCTGTTTGAAACAAAATGAGATAATTGGTTTATATATTCGATAGAAATTACAGGATTTTGAAGAAAAGAAAGAGTATATTTTTGGTTAAAATTATGATCAAATGGAAATTACCAAAACGAATATTTGTACCTGTCATTCGTTCTTTTGCGAACACCTCGCAAACATCTTTATGTCATCACTGCAATCGTTATCTGACTGGGTAGGAGGAAAATGGTTGAGTGAGGACGCAAACATGGACTGAATTGTTCTGTTGCATTTATTACATCTAACTCGCGGAGTTTGGTGAAATTTTGAGTATGTCAAAGTTTGGTTAAGATGTGTGAGAAGTTGGTAATATGTAATAGGAGCTCATGGTTGAACGCTCATGTATAGTTATATACGAGCTCACCTTTAGGAGCTCGCGTATATTCATGTAGGAGCTCAGATCTCTAATATGTAATGGGAGCTCATGGTTAAATGTTCATGCATAGTTATATACGAGCTCACGTTTAGGAGCTCACGTATATTCATGTAGGAGCTCAGATCTCTAATATGTAATGGGAGCTCATGGTTAAACGCTCACGTATAGTTGGAGCTCACATTTAAAAGCTCGCGTATATTCATGTAGAAGCTCAGATCTCTAATATGTAATGGGAGCTCATGGTTAAATGTTCTTGCATAGTTATATATGAGCTCACGTTTAGGAGCTCACGTATATTCATGTAGGAGCTCAGATCTCTAAAATGTAATGGGAGCTCATGGTTAAATGCTCACGTATAGTTAGAGCTATCATTTAGAAGCTCGCGTGTATTTACGTAGGAGCTCAGATCTGAGATATGTAGCAGAAGCTAATGTTTAGAAGCTCACGTATGTTTCAATAGAAGCTGCTTACGAGATTTGTATTTGAGAGAATTCTTTATATCGGTTTTTACAGAATTGTCATTAAGATGGTACTAAATTAAGTTGAGTGATTTCATATTGATAATTAATGTTGTTCAGTGTTCACTCAGTCATATTTAGCCAGTGTCATTAGTATAATCAAAAAGTCATACCCAAGGAACCCCGCGACGATATGCAACATATGCACAATACATATCAATAATAATAGAAGCACTATATTTCGGTAATGTTAAATGTAACTGAACCTTTTCGACTACTATAGAGCCTCCCAAATGTTTTCTTGAACTGATCGAACTTGGCTTTGTTACATTTTGTGTTGGCAGCATCCTGAACACAGAAGATTTTTAAGTTTATGAAACTGCTGAAAATGTGGAATATGTGAAGGGTGTAGTGGTCTACGCCAAGGATTTTCAAAATTTTTGTGATCTGTGGTGGTTCGAATATCTAAGTGAGTTTGAGCTGACAATATCATAACCTCGTAAATGTTTTAATTTTTTTAATAAAAAATCAGATCGGTTTTTCTTACCTACAATAGGATGTGACTTGCATCAGATATTTAACTGATTATTTCAAAATACTTAAAATGTGTCACAATATTTGAGATCATTCACACGAAAGTAAAGCAAGGAGGTATTTATAGCTATGTAAAAACATAAATGTAAGAAAAAATCACTAAAATATTTCTAAATACGTATTTTTAAATATGATACAGTTATTTGTAGGAATGCCGTGTTCAGAGGGCTCAGCAACAGTATTTGCATCCAAGGTGATTCAGCCAATGCTTTCTAGCGAACATATGCAGAATTGTAGATAACTCACATAAATAAATGGATTAACAATAACATTACAGCATTTTGTAACAGTCATTCATAGAAAGGAGCATTACCAAGGAGTTCAAATTGCGGTAAATCATTACCTGGAGACACGAGAATCTTTTGACGTGGTATTTGGTTTCCATCCCGGCATCGTTTTGCAGCACAGTCACATGGCATGTCTCAATCTACCAATACATTGATTACAGGTGAAGAGATGATAGTTCTGCATGAAAAAAATTACAGAACCATGACCTAAAGATAAAGACACTCGCTCACCAGGATATGAAAAATTAAAAAACATTTCTGAATTTGATTTTAATGATTTGTAATAAACTATAGCTGAGTGAAGCAATGTGTAAAGCTGATGCCCAGAGAGTGTGAAGTCTAGACTGAAAGTCAGTTGGACAATCGCCATTATGGGCAATGGCCGCTGGAATGGTTAATAAAGTATGGACAACACACTGCAGTACATGCAACGCAATCCCACATATGTTGCTACCACTGACAGAATACTATGGATGGACAAATTATACTGTCTCAACTGTCACTATCTACTACATGTGCAGCAATGAGGCGAATGGTTATGCACAATATTTATCAAGAAAAATAAGGAGTATTGGACAAAGTTTGCTCCCTTGCTTTAATAATATCTATGAATTAAACAGGTTTCCAATAATCGGAGACAAGAGTAAGGTGTTCTTAGCGAAATGGCAAGCTCTATGGCCTGACAATTATAAGTAAAAGACAACAGGAAAACATCAAGGAAAAATTACCTCCCTTGGGTCCGATATTGAATTCTTTAGAAGGTAAAGTGCAACATTTATAGACTGCAAGAATCAGCCAAGAAAGGCTATCAGATGCGGTTACAATGAAATGTTTTTGGCAGCTATTCAGTGCATATACAATACCTTCGACACTCACATATCACCCCGTCAAGGATAATATCGAGCATCTACCCATTTTAGAGACGGG
>WURV02201994.1:0-11581 GCA_011762755.2 Epimenia babai
ACCACACTGCAAGGGCTACCCAGACCCCCATGGGCAATGGGGTTTAAGGCGCTTTCAGCCCGAAAAACGCCACAGTAAGTATACTGGTTAGAGCGGGGTTTGAACCCGGGACCCCTGGATCCAAAGTCAAGCGCTCTAACCACTCCGCCAACTGCCCCCCATGTTTCCACACTTACACAACAGAAATATTTATAAATCGTTTGATTAGGCTGCATGTATAGCGTAAATATAATTCATCAAAGACTGGAGACACAAAACCTGGCGCGCTGTATTATCAACTAACAATCTAATGTGCCTTTGTTAAAAGGGCACTATAAATCAATATAATTTCATTCCATTTCAATGAAGAATCGATCTTATCAATAATGCGGCAGTCGGGTCGTTTAATCCCATTCTTAAACAAACAGGGGTCGTACAAATAGATAAATACTCTCAGACGAAGACGATCGACCTAGCGCTACCGCGAATTCAGGGTCGTTTACTACCAACTTTGACAGAGTATAAGCCCACTACACGGTTACACTATCCGACATCTTCTCATGAAAACTTGACACAAGCCTTTATATCATGTCGTTAGCAGTACTGGGACCCATGTTTATATGCGAAAGGTACCATGGTGGTGGATTTCATTTCTGGTGCATAAGTGGCTATTGATTTGTATATGTATATCTTTCCCTTTTATTTAATTGTGTGCAGCCGTCATCTGATTTTGTATTGTTATTTTTGTGTGTATGTTCATTGGTATATATGATACCTAATAAAGATTATTATTATTATTGTCAACTCTGTCGGGTATAATCATTTTATTTCTTGTATTTTCCAATATGGCTAAGGCGGCAACCCGTGCCTTTATGCCGTAAGTATTTATTATTTTAACCTTTTATAGATAAAAGGGAAAAAAGCTAGACGAAGAATTTTCGACAACTCTGCATTTCTGATTTATATTTCAAATAAAAATAAGACTAGCGACTAAGCTCGACTCGGCACATCGATACATAGACTAGACCGTAATAAAAACATTGAACCTCCTGCGTCGAACAAGTGTTATGGGACACCTAATAACTTTCGATTAGTGCATGTTTCACGCTGCGACCATCGATTGCCGTTGATCGCCTCAGCTACGGCATTTGCCGCACCTGCTGCTCCCGCAGTGTGGAGCTCAGCTACCGCGTCTCGATGGGTGGCAAATGGTGAGCGCGTCGATCACAAACCGGAAGAACGAATGCCAATCTCATCCAGCGTCTTCCCGCACCGATCGCGGCTGGTGGCGCGTGCTGTTATTAATTTCGCTGAGGAGCTTAAAATCGTAACTATTTTGGTGGATCCAATAGGAAAAAAATCACAAAACATGGGCAAATTACAAACCTTATAATGAACCCCTGTTAACATTGTATCTTTTAATAGAATAATTCTGTTCAGAGTCACAATTTTTCATATTATCACGTATTTAATTTCATACAGAAATAACTGTTATATATATATATATATATATAAAACTGTAATATATCAATAATATTCCCAGTATTTTTGTTACTATTCTTCGATTAAACATGAACAATTATATCAATGCTATTTCTCAAAATTCCATTTATCAATATGTATATATTTACATATGATTCTTTAAACGCTTGTACCAATATATATTTGTGTATGTATGGTGATATGTTCATTGTATCGCATTTTCCACATGTTTACCAAACAATTTTTTCCCAAAACTCGTTCAAACGGGTGAGGGAACAATAAAATGATTAATACTATAAAAATATCAAAATGACTATCAACAAGCGAGTCTGTACAAGATTGACAATCAGTATTAATTATTCATAGTAAATATTGTGATTATGAAACGATCTCCGTAATGTCTACATGGAACAAATGGAAATATCGCCGCTTATTTCACTGGGGAGAGCATTTTTAGTAAGTATTGAGCTAACGATAGACAAACGGATTAATACAAAGACAAATACACAGATGCTGAGCGGACACAGAGGCATAGAAGCGTGCATTAATGCGTACATGTATACAAACAGTACACACGTGAGCGCATAGACGGGCGGACGGGCGGGCGGAAGGACGGACAGAGAGCCAGACAGGTAGGGGGGTAGGTATCGGCTTTTTAAATAGTCGTGACATAATGATGTAGTTATTAATATATGCGCTATCACTAAACATCGCGTATTAATTACTTAGGCGTAGCGTCTATTTTTTTATTCTTGCCACTTCGATTGACACCAAATGAGAGTGGCATTTATTACACATCGACACCGTCTGGTATTTCCATTCTGTCTGTATCTTCCATTCTTCGAAATTTTTGGTGTTATACAAACCTTCTGCATAGCTTATATGCTTTACATCTTATAAATATATCTAATAAAATAAAGTTGTTTTCCCCGATGTTCGTGTGTGTTTGTGGATTTGTTATCGAACTTCGTGTTTTGGAGATAAACCCCATAAATATATTTTTACGGAAACCTACGCGAGATTGTGGATCTTAAAACAGCAGCAGTTCAGCAGTTCTTCATTAGGACAAAGTATGAAATTTTGGAATCATTTTCCTGTCAATTAGGATAGTCTCCCTTCATTTTACGATAGCAACACGGTATTTATGGGTAGGAACGCGTCAAGTAAGACTCCACGGACCTCAATTATATCTCGTTACAATTATAAAAATTATAAATAATATTAAATTGGTATTGTAACAAAAGAACAACGTCACAATGTCATCAATGATTTTATTTTCCATTAAATAATATCAAAATTCTAAAATGCAGGATTTTTCTCCAGCGAAAATTAATGAATCGACGTTGATCAAGCTAAGTTTGATTTGGCGAATATATATATATATATATTACATTATTATATGTAGTATAGCACATATTTTCTGATGCCTCAAAATACTGAGTTATAGAGGGTAAATCACGGTAAATGCGTGGAATGTAAATACGCCAACAAAAGTCCCGATGCTCGCTTGTTGTGGGCGCGGTTGAGGAGGTGTTGATGACGTGCCCAAAATGAACGTCCAATAATAATTGAGTAGCGGATACTATGAGATCAATATGTCCGTATAAAGTCGCGCCCGAGCTGGTGAATACAAACCACGGTCACAATACTAGGCGTTCTGCACCGCCTTCCCGTGCGCTGTTTAACGGATCGTTCTTCCACACCAAGCCGACCACAACGCGCGATCTCATCAGCGGAAAAACTACCGACGCGGTAAGTTCTTTACTTGTAACCATCAACTTTTCCTTCGTAACACGGAAAACCCGTGATATTCATACCGCGTTTATCTCATCAATATTGCTTTGACGTGACTATTCCGTGGCGAAAAAAGACATCCAGCACTAGTTCAAGTAGAGACTCTATTCGTGTCCAGGTTTCTCAAATATATATATCTCCTTTTCTCAGGCGTATAAAGTATCCTTTATTCTATTCAAAGTTTTAGTACGTGACCACTTGTCGAGGAACATTGCGTGTATTTTCCCTCAGTTGTATGGAAATATTCACTATTGAGAGAATAAGGCAAATGATTCTGTTCTTCATCCCAAGATTTTATGCGCTTAGTCATTTTTTTCAATCATCCGTGAACTTCGTTGTACGCCGTCATATAGAAAGCTGTCTAAGCATCCCATCTAAAAGAAGTGAGACGATCGCAGTATATCAAGAACGATATACTTTTGTGTTCTGAACCCTCAGCTACGGTAAACATGCTAGCGAAGCTATTGATATGTGCGTATTTTAATTTGTCTTCGGATACCAAAACATTTTGTTCTTTGAATTGAGAAATAATAATACTACTATATTTTTGGCAATTGAAATGCAGTTACTAATTTTTCCGCATGAGCGAAGACTCGCATATAGCTTTGTGGTCGTTCGTGCGAGCGCCGATCGCTTTCCCGTTATATTTGCAGAAAAATATAGGAATCCTTGCCCGAAAACAATACATAAATATCTAAATATATCAATATTGACTGGACAATTGTCTAATACGTTAGAATTTTATAAATTGAATATATACTATGAAGCAATGATATAGCGATTTAATTAATTTATCGATATAAAAATTATTCCGCAGCATGGAAATACATACGTGCTATAAAGCGACGTTTCATAAATTTCCTTTCGTGTAGTATCTTTGTTGCAATAGAAGACATGCGAAGGTCAGAGATAATAGTTTTCTACCATAGTAGTAACAGAGCACATGCTAACAACATTAGAAATGGCCGTGTGGTAGCGTCATAGCAACAGAGCACATGCTAGCGACATTGGAAATGTCCGTATGGTGCCGTTGTAGCAACAAAGCACAAGCTAGCGACGCCAGAAATGTCCGTTGTAGCAACAAAGCACATACTATTAACGTCAGAAATGTCCGTATGATACCGTTTTAGCAACAAAGCACGTGCTAACGACGGTAGAAATGTCCGTATGGTACCCTTGTAGCAACAAAGCACATGCTAGCAACGCCAGAAATGTCCGTATAGTGCGACAAAGGGGTACTACGGGGTTCCAACGCAAACTTTGACTTCAAGCGTTAATTATGTTCACAGCGTGATTCTAGAACATTAAACAGCATTTCATCGTCGTCATAACATTTCGTATGGGTTATGCAGTTATTAGCATATTGGGTATTTTATCACACGGTCGGCCACAAAACACAATTACCGCAACGAAATAGCGGAAGATAAATTTATTTATATTAATTTACATTGCCCGGTATTTTCCCCAAAAACCAACTGTAAGTCAGCGGTTAATTGTTGTTATTAAACGTTATCATCGAATCGTTCCACGATCATCCTAGCGTTATAAATAAACTCGACAATCCTTGCGCTGTAAATTTCGCGAAATAAAATATCACCTATTTAAGTATATTTTACTTGGATGTATTAATAATAATAATAATAAATAGGTTACTTAATATCCCGCTCTATGCCACGAGAACGTGCTCTAAGAGCGGTTTACAGTTCAGAATATAGTGGAGGGATTTAAGCACGCAGCAAAACAATGTGAGCCAGTTAACGTGACTCGGAGAAGAGATGGGTCTTGAGTCGTTGCTTAAAAATAGAGATGGAACGTATGGATCTAATTTCAAAAGGAAGATTATTCCATAAGATAGGAGCCGCAAAACGAAAGCAGCGACTACGGGTAGTAGATAGGCGACATCTTAACATGACGTGTATTGTATCAGCAAGCTCCGATGGCTACACTAGCTCTGAGTAATACGAAAAGAGTGAACGATACTGTAAATACTACAACAATCAATGATGTTACATACAGATACTTCAACCTCCAACTCAGAACGAGATAGCTCAGCTAAGACAGCGCGGGCCAACTAACCAGAAGGTGGGGGTCCAATCCAGAGCAATACCAATTGTGTTTTTCCGTTGCTTTCCCGAGCAATGTACGTTATCCCAGTTACACTGGTCAACTTAGCCGTAAATAAGTACCAGTGGAATTTATTTGCGGCAACACAAATTCATAAACACTGGGAAAGTAAATTTGTCAGGGGCTTGCTGAGGCCTGTAATAGAGCTGTCTTCATCGGCGTTTTAAACCGCTATTTGACGAACTGCGCAAGCCGCTTATAAGTTGGTGATATAAATGTGACACTTTTTAACATCACCGCATTTGCGCAAGTCCCTTATTCGTAACAATAGACACGCGCGCAATGTGACACGCGCGCAATGTCAAAATAGGCGCACTAAACGTACCCTCCCCACACCAACTGTACGAGGAATTGTCACTTTTAATGATACAAGTGCGTGATATGATCCGCCTTAATCAAACATGGCCCAACAACAGTCACACACGCACCAATCGCTAGAATACACATTTTCCGGGCCATTTACCTCACGGCTATGAGACAAAGTCTCGAGGGGTGGCTGTGCTATATATTGATATCTTGTCAATCTACTCTGGATTGTACTCACCGTATGCATGATAGAAAATATTTAAATGACGATATTGATAGTTCCTAGATAAAAAATAAATCTAAACTTGAGATTATAGGGACAATTTATAAACCAGCAAACAGCCACCCAGCTGATTTTTATAAAAACTTGTAGGGTATCCTACACGAAGTAGCTGTCAGCCCAAGTCAAGTCATTATCACAAGCGTCATCAACATTAACTAGACTATCAATAGCAAGGACGAAATAAAAAACTCTTTGACACCCTCCAGAACATTAATCTTAGCCAGATAATAAAGGACACGACTGATATTGGATTACACGAAGTGTAATGTAAAACACCTTTAGAATTGATCTCGATTCCTGCGAACGTTCGTCCCATTACCTCTGGAGTGAATGTAATTTCATACACAATGGTATAGCAAGGCACAATTTTTATTTATGTAACTCAGCCAAACCGAGTACCCAGAAAAAACCCGGTAAACGCATGCTCCAAGCACTATGACCTCTCCTTGAGAGGAATTCCCCTTTGAAACAAGCCAGCGCAGCGCGCGTACGGTGGATCTGGCTCAATTATAAAATACACCGGAATTTAGTTTCATGTGATATAAATTAATCTGAACGTTAACATCGAGCACGATTAGGTTTTCAGCACAGCATGAAAATAGCTAAAAAATCATTGATGTTCCAAGGAATAAATTCAACGAGACGAAAGCTATTCAAGAAATACAGCACAATGCCATAGCACCTACTGTAACTAAGGCTATTGCTAATGTGCTCAATTTGTACTTCACCGCAGTAGGTTCTAATAAAAATTAGCAATTGCAACCGACAGCCACATTATCCAACTCTTCACGGAATGTCAACTTTGCCTTTTAACCTATACCGCTAACACAAGAAACGAAATCATAAAGTCTTAATAAAAATTTCGGGCAATAAAAAGTGGTCCAAAACCAATTGCAATGTACATAATAACTGCTGATGATATCATTAAACCACTCATTCTGTTAATCAACAAAACAATTATTATTGTAACTAACAATGCTGATATATGGAAAGCTCTTGTACCACCTCTCCCCAAACCACGTGATCCCACAATTCCTACAACCAGCGTTGCATATTCTCGTTTGCGCTACTATCAAAGTTGGTGAAATATCAATCTCTCTACAAAATCGTTCTTATCTTGAAATTGACAATTCACTCACAGATCGACAATATTAATTTCGCCAAAGTTGTTCAACAGAGTTTTACTTCTATAACTAAAAAATAGCTTGGAATACTAGACGAAATCTCCAGATACAGTTTTATTTGTCTAACGGCCCTCGACACCAAGAACGTCTTTAATACACTTGATCACAATGTGCGCTTTTATTATTCTCAAAATTGAGACAGGAAGTTGGTTAAATTCAGGGCGAATGACTACCTCGATAGCGACCAGTTTGAATTCAGGAAAGGTTGTAGCACAAGTGAGGCGATCGCTTTTGTGAGAACTATCGGTGAAAGACACATTGAACAAAATAAAGATGTGTGCATAGACTGCTTCATAGATTAGGGAAAAGCATTTGATCGAGTGAATATGATATACCTCCTAGACATACTCAAAAAGATCGGTGGGGATTGGAATGACGAAAGGCTCACCACATCGTTGTATATGAACCAAAGTGCAATCGCGCAAATCGGAGAAGAGACTTCAGAGAAGTGTATATTTGGCATGAAACAAGGATGTGTATTATCAACGGTACGCTGCAAAATTTACGGGGAGATGTTGATCCAAGAGGCGTTACAGTATCAAGATGGAGGTATGTGATTAGCCATAGAACAGTCAAATCACTACGCCTCAACAGATGAGAACATTTTTAGCATAATCTTTTAAAGGAACTACTAATGATGCTAAACAAACTGAATGATGTTGTGGAAGCATTAGAAATGAGGATAAATGAAAAGAAATAGAAGTTAGGAGGACATCAAAAAATAATTGATAAGCTGTCATCATCCATGTTAAATGTAAACATTTAGAAGAGTATAAGTAACTTGGCAGCAGACTGGACAGCGAGCAATGGTGCGCTAATGTTGTAAAAGTGAGAATTGCTATGTGACAACAGGCGTTTCTTGGACGTTGAGAGCGCCTCGGTATCAACATCAGCCTCTCCCTGAGGAAACGCTTACTGATAACCCTAGTGTGACATACGTCTGTGAAATATGGACCTGAAGAAAAAAATGCAACTGACTTGGAGGTAAAGTTAAAGTACAACATTTATAGACCACCACAAGTATGAGCCAATAAAGGCTCTCAGATGCGGTTTACCGTAAAATTTTTGGTTTCTGGCAGCTATTCCGCGCATATACAATACCTTCGACACTCACATATCACCCTGCCGAGGGTAATGCCGAGCACCCACCCATTTTGTAGACGGTTTTACTCCAGCAATCGGGGATAAATGACTTCCTGAGGATCACCGCAGAAAAGTCAACTGGTGGGAGGTTTTGAACCCGCGACCTTTAGGTTACGAGGCCGCTCTTCCTATCACTGGACTAACTACTTCCCCGGAAGTATTAGAGATATAATGTGCCGGCATATATTTAAGATCAAGTGCACCAAGTAACTGACAGATGACGACATGTTAAGTATAGCAGGAGAAGAACGAAGTCCAATCCAATGAGAAGCATCAAAAACAGGCAACGTAAACGGATAAGACACATACTGCGGCACGACAAGATATAATTTAATATAATAAATCGATCAATATATCGATAAGACGGACGAACGGACGGTCTGCTTGTCGATCATATAGATAAACTGACGTCGGCAAAACGTCAAATAAAACAATATACTATCCATTTTTAGGAGTGTATAATAGCAGTTTTTCTTTCGATGTCCATGCCGCCGTCACCTAACGATAAAAACACTAGTTGTTTTATGTATATGCCTCGTATAAAAGCCTGATTCTTGGTCATGAAATACCGAATATAAAGATACGGAGAAATGTTATTATTAGCGCTAACCGCTTATGAAGCGCGGTGCTAGCAATTCGTAGATTCATCTAGAAATACCACGGATCGCGTCAAATATTCAACGATATACTTTTATACACATTTACTAATGAAAATTGCTCAGGGGCGTATTGCGCACGTCTAAAACAACAACGGACGTGTTATTTACTGGCATGAAATGCCTTTCACAATGGATAATACCACATCTAGGTACCTAGATCCCCCAAGACTAACTATATCGTTCCCTCTTCAATTTCTGTCAAAGCTTTTAAGAATTGAGCTCTTAAAACGGTATATATAAACCCATATATGTGGCGGCGTATATTTAAGTGTCACTATATACCCCTTTGGTAATACTCTTGAAATCATTACAAAATTAAATATTATTTCGAAAGAGTCGTAATTACATTGGTTCGTATCGCTCCATTAGACGGGGATGTCTGCACGATCTCGATGTCGACTACTGACTATTTGACGCGCCCACCTACCGTAATCGTCGAATTAAGACATTTATTTGCGATAACGTTAATAACGATAATTAAAGGCAAAAGGGAGTCATTAATTTATCTTGTTTCTATAATGACACGTACGGCTTCTGTCTAGACGAAAAGTGATTATTAAAAGTCATCCAACACAAATCATGCTAAATAATTCGCGTTAATTGAACGTCTGCATCAATTAACTGTGAGTTTTTATTGGCGATAGACGTCTGGGATTCTAGTCCTGTGTCAAAACACAACTCAAATATTAACTGCCAACATCAGAAGCGTAACTTATACTTTTTAAACCATGTTTTTTATGTATGCTCATAATTTGTTTATGCATATGCTTGTTTAGGCTACTATATAAATTTCCGAGGCCCTTTATAATGTCACTAGATGGTTTCAAATTGCAAGGAGGTATTTGTCTTTTATTACATTATCATGAATATGTGATAAAAAAGAACATTATACAAAACAAAAGGACATGTTACAAAAGTATTAGAGTTACAAAAGATATAAGCATCATTGTAGAAACAATTCGCTCAACAGAATAAACTTTTGTATACCTTTATCTCAATCTTGGATTAATGTTGTTTCTCTATAAAGTTGTTGTCGTTATTCCGGCTCGTCGGTGCATGACAGATTCCAGATCCTGTGTCAAGCCTCTATATCTTTAGCATTAGATTGTCTACTCCATCATATTTTAGCTTCTATTTCGTGATTACAAAGCGAAACTTTTTTTCTTGACCAAACACGGTGCGTACAAAACTGTAGTTTTTCAATTCACTGTACGCTTTCTACACTAACGATTCTAACAATTACTACACTCACGATTTCTAGACTAAGACTTTCGTCCTCGACGCTTTTCATAATGACGCCATCTGGTCTTCTTTATTAACGATTTTTTTCTATGCCAATGCCTTCACGAATGCTTTGCCATTGACACACTATTATAGTGCTTTCGGTATTAACGCTGTCAGACTAACACTTCGTTTTCTATACTACGATTTCTGCGCTAACGCCTCCCCCTCTCGCGCTTCTACGCTAACATCTTAACATTGTGTTCTTCGAGACTGCTTTCGATACTGAGATAATATCATAATTTCCCAGTGCATATGAATTCGTATTGCCACATAAAAGTAACTGGGATAAGGTACCTTGTAAAAAACCCGAGTAAATAACATTCAATTTATCCAGGATTCGAATTATCACCTTCTCGTTCCCAAGTCCGCGCCCTGCGAAGTGAACTACACTCACGCTATACGCTACCACTTTTCCTTCTCCTTTTTTCTTTTTACTAACCCTAAATTTTACGTCAGATAGCCCGTTTCTTCGTCAGATCAACACTATGATTGCGGCAGACATAAAAATAACCCATAACTCATTACTCTATTAGAGATCATCGTTTTATCAACCAAATGTGACGAAGAACTTTTGGCGTATGTCAAGGTTATTCCACCAAAATTCCCTCTATATGCGGTCATCGAATTTTCGATATCCGATATTAATTGTTAATTAATTTTATTGTATAGTATATAATCATCATTGTAGAGACAGCGCTATTCACAAAACAGAATAAACCCATTATTGTATCCGTATATCTCAATCGTCGATCAATGTTGTTTCTCCATTGAGTTGTTCTAGTTATTCCGGCTCGTCGGCGCAGGACAGATTCGAGATCCTATGCCAAGCCTCTGTACCTTTTAGCTTTAGATTGTCTTCTCTATAATATTGTGGCTTGTATTTCGTGATTTTAAGAAGCCGACGGTAGACGTTTCATTTATAGAAAAACGTGCCCGCATCTCGGAAGTACAATAACAATTTCAGTATAGCCAGCCACACGCGAAGCAATAATATTTAAATAGAATACACGACGTATTTTCTTACAGGTCGCCAACGACGTCATTGCCGAAGCACCTAATCAAAGCTGAGCTCAGAATCCAAACGACCGACAATGTATCCACGGTTGCTCCCCATCTGTCTCATCGCCATGCTCGTTACACAGTCTACTGTCGCCGAACGTGCCCAGGCAGGTCGCTGCTCATATTGTTATCAAGTACCGTATATACTCGACTATAAGACGGTTTTTCAAGACAAAATTTCAATCCTTAAAGTCTACCCCCGTCTTACAGGCGGGTCAATGAAAATTTAAAAAATTTGGGCAGTAAAAATATACTGATACGTACCTTCAGACGTCTATTGTATA
>WURV02202005.1:0-10066 GCA_011762755.2 Epimenia babai
CCCCCCCCCCCCCCGACCGCTACTATTTATGGCATATACCACTCCCCTGTGTGACATAATAGAGAGGCATGGTCTGCACTATATGTTCTATGCTGATGATACCCAACTGTGGATACCAGTCGACACCAGAAATCCTGTAGAGCTCCAACATACCCACTACCGTATTTCAGCTTGCCTTGACCAGATTTATGATTGGAAGACAATAAACTAAAAATTAACCGCACAAAAACTGAATTAATGCTCATACAATCTCCTTTTGGCAATCAGACTACACCGGATATCTCCATCATTCTCAAAGATGTCCATATCATCCCTACTTCCCCTGTTAGAAACTTGGGCATCATTCTCGATAACCAATTCAACAACAACAAATTTATAAAAAGATACCAGCTCTCCTATATTCAACTTTGAAATATTCGATCAATCTACATCTAAATATCTACATTTTTTATGTGAAATGCTTATGTATGCCTTTATCACTAGTGAACTGGACATTGTAATTATCTTTACATTAATTTGCTCAAATTTCAGATTAATAGACTACAAAAATTACAAAACTGCTGTGCTTGTTTACTTTCTAGAACAGAGGGAATACATCAAACCCATTTTAAAGTCCTTACACTGGCTGCGAGTGTAACAGCGCATTGTTTTTAAAGTTCTGCTATTGACATCAAATGTCTGAACAATACTGCCCCATCATATCTAACGTCCTTAATATCGGTCCGAAACACCGCTAGATCAACATGACAGAGTCAAACAGTAACTCTCAACACTCCTCATTCTCAAGGGGTTAATTTTGGTGACCGAGCCTTTGCAGCCGCTTCACCCATACTTTTTAATTCTCTTTCGTCACACATTAGACAATGGACGCAGCTAAATACGTATAAATCCAAACTTAAAGCATTTCTTTTTTCTACTGCCTTTTGCCAAGTCGACAGTGGGTAATTTTACAGTGCCATACTATGTAATTTTCTTATATTTTGTGTTTTTCGTAATTTTCAAATCTGCTGTAATATTTTTGTTTATATTTTCTTTATATGTGATATTACTGCATATAGATATTCCACTTTAGATTTATTCATAGTATACCGAGTTTGATTTTGAACCATATTCCTTGTATTTCTAGTCAACTATCATAGTAACCATGAATTTGTTAAGTACAAACACGAATACTCCATTGCCATTTTTTATGACTGCTGCATTGCCTATTATACACATGAGTTTCATTACTGTTTTGCACATGTTTCATGAGCACGAGTGCTTTAGTGCCTGTCTTGTACGTGTGTTTCATGTGTTGTTCTGCGTGTGTGTTTCATTGCCTATTTTGTACGTGTGTTTCATTGCCTTTTTTGTACATGTTTCATTGCCTTTTTGTACATGTGTTTCATTGCCTATTTTGGACATGTGTTTTATTGCCTATTTTGGACGTGTGTTTAATGCCTTCTCTTGGATGGGTGTTTCATTTGCATTAGTGCTTCTGTGCCTATTGGGCACGCGTGTTTTATTGCCTGCTGTGCATGTGTATATCATTGACTGTTTCCACGAGTGCTCCATTGCCCGTTTTTCACATGTGTTTTATTGCCCGTTTGCACGAATGCTTTATTGCCAATTTGTCACGAATGCTTTATTGCCTATTTTGCACAAATGCTGTATTGCGTGTTTTCTACTAGTGTTTTACTGCCTTTTTTTCTACGTGTGTTTCATTGCCTGTTTTACACGTGTGTTTCATTGCCTGTTTTGTACGTGTTTTTTATTGCCTGTTTTGCCCGTGCATTTCATTGCCTGTTTTGCACGTGTGTTTTATTGCTTTTTTTGCACGAATGCTTTATTGCGTATTTTGCACGTGCGTTTCATTGCTTGTTTTGCACGTGTGTTTCATTGCTTGTTTTCCACGTGTGTTTCATTGCTTGTTTTGCACGTGTGTTTTATTGCTCATTTTGCACGTCTGTTTCATTGCTTGTTTTGCGCGTGTGTTTCATTGCTTTATTTGCACATGTATTTCATTCCCTGTTTTGCACGTGTGTTTCATTACCTGTTTTGTACGTGTGTTCCATTGGCTGTATTGCACTTGTGTTTTATTGCCTGTTTTCCCGGTGCATTTCATTGCCCGCTTTACACAACCGCTTTATTGCTTCTATTGCACGTGTGTTTCATTGCCTGTTTTACATGAGTGCTTTATTGCATGTTTTGCACGTGTGTTTCATTGCCTGATTTGCACGTGTGTTTCTTTGCGTGATTTGAGCGTGTGTTTCATTGCCTGATTTATACGTGTGTCTCATTGCCTTATTTGCATGTGTATTTCATTGCCTTTATTGCACGTGTGTTTCATTGCCTGTTTTGCACGTGTGTTACATTGGCTGTATTGCACTTGTGTTTCATTGGCTGTTTTGCCCGTGCATTTCATTGCCTACTTTGCACGAATGCTTGATTGCGTATTTCGCACGAATGCTTTATTGCGTATTTCGCACATGCGTTTCATTGCTTGTTTTGCACGTGTGTTTCATTGCTTGTTTTCCCCTGTGTGTTTCATTGCTTGATTTGCACGTGTGTTTTATTGCTTGTTTTGCACGTGTGTTTCATTGCTTGTTTTGCACGTGTGTTTCATTGCCTTATTTGCACGTGTGTTTCATTGCCTTATTTGCACGTGTGTTTCATTGCCTTATATGCACGTGTGTTTCATTGCCTTATTTGCACGTGTGTTTCATTGCCTTATTTGCGCGTATATTTCATTCCCTATTTTGCACGTGTGTGTCAATACCTGTTTTGCACGTGTGTCTCATTGGCTGTATTGCACTTGTGTTTCATTGCCTCTTTTGCCGGTGCATTTCATTGCCTGCTTTGCACTACCGCTTCATTGCTTCTCTTGCACGTGTGTTTCATTGCCTGTTTTACATGAGTGCTTTATTGCCTATTTTGCACTACCGCTTTATTGCTTCTATTGCACGTGTGTTTCATTGCCTGTTTTACATGAGTGCTTTATTGCTTGTTTTGCACGTGTGTTTCATTGCCTGATTTGCACGTGTGTTTCTTTACCTTATTTGCGAGTGTGTTTCATTGCCTATTTTGCAAGTGTGTTTCATTGCCTTATTTGCACATGTGTTTCATTCCCTGTTTTGCACGTGTGTTTCATTGCCTGTTTTGCACGTGTGTTTCATTGCCTGCTTTGCACGAATGCTTTATTGCCTGTTTTGCATGAATGCTTTATTGCCTGTTTTGCACGTGTGTTTCATTGCTTGTTTTGCACGTGTTTCATTGCCTGTTTTATACGTGTGTCTCTCTGCCTGATTTGCACGTGTATTTCATTCCCGGTTTTGCGGGTGTGTTTTATTGCTGGTTTTGCGCGTGTGTTTTATTGCCTGTTTTGTACGTGTGTTTCATTACCTGTTTTGTGCGTGTGTTTTATTGCGTGTTTTGCATGAATGCTTTATTTCCTGTTTTGTACTAATGCTTCATTGCTTGTTTTCCACGAATGCTTTATTGCCTGTTTTGGACGAATGCTTTATTGCCTGTTTTGCATTAGTTTCATTTGCAGAAGTGCTTAATTGCTAGTTTCGTGTATGGTCCATTGCCTGTTTTGCACGTGTGTTTCATTGCCTGTTTTGCACTAATGTTTTATTGCATATTTTGCACGTGTGTTTCATTGCCATATTTGCACGTGTGTTTCATCGCCAGATTTGCACGTGTGTTTAATTGCTTGTTTTGCACGTGTGTTTCATTGCTTGTTTTGCGCGTTTGTTTCATTGCGTGATTTGCGCGTGTGTTTCATTGCCTGTTTCGCGCGTCTGTTTCATTGCCTGTTTTGCACGTGTGTTTCATTGCCTTATATGCACGTGTGTTTCATTGCCTTATATGCACGTGTGTTCTCTTGGCTGTATTGCACTTGTGTTTCATTGCCCGTTTTGCCCGTGCATTTCATTGCCTGCTTTGTACGTGCTCTTTATTGCTTTTTTTGCACGAATGCTTTATTGCGTATTTTGCACATGTCCTTCATTGCCTATTTTGCACTAACGCTTTATTGCCTCTATTGCACGTGTGTTCCATTGGCTGCATTGAACTGGTGTTTCATTGCCTATTTTGCCTGTGCATTTCATTGGCTACTTTGCACTACTGCTTTATTGCTTCTATTGCACGTGTGTTTCATTGCCTGTTTTACATGAGTGCTTTATTGCCTATTTTGCACTATCGCTTTATTGCTTCTATTGCATGTGTGTTTCATTGCCTGTGTGTTTCATTGCCTGTTTTACATGAGTGCTTTCTTGCTCGTTTTGCACGTGTGTTTCATTTCCTGATTTGCACGTGTGTTTCTTTGCCTTATTTGCGCGTGTGTTTCATTGCCTGTTTTGCACGTGTGTTTCATTGCCTTATTTGCACGTGTGTTTCATTGCCTTATTTGCCCCTTTGTTCCATTGCCTTTTTTTGTATGTGTGTTTCAATATCTTTTTTGCACGTGTGTTTCATTGCCTTATTTGCACGTGTGTTCCATTGCCTTTTTTGCATGTGTGTTTCAATACCTTTTTTGCACGTGTGTTTCATTGCCTTATTTGCACATGTATTTCATTGCCTGTTTTGCATGTGTGTTTCATTTCCTGTTTTGCACGTGTATTGCATTGGCTGTATTGCACTTGTGTTTTATTGCCTGTTTTGCCCATGCATTTCATTGCCTGCTATGTATGTGTGCTTTATTGCGTGTTTTGCATGAGTGCTTTATTTCCTGTTTTTGTACTAATGCTTTATTGCTTGTTTTCCACAAATGCTTTATGACCTGTTTTTAACGAATGCTTTATTGCCTGTTTTGCATTAGTTTCATTTGCAGAAGTGCTTAATTGCTAGTTTTGTGTATGGTCCATTGCCTGTTTTGCACGTGTGTTTTATTGCCTGTTTTGCACGTGGGCTTTATTGCCTATTTTGCACGAATGCTTTATTGCATATTTTGCACGTGTGTTTCATTGCTTGTTTTCCACGTGTGTTTCATTGCGTGATTAGCGCGTGTGTTTCATACCTGTTTTGCACGTGTGTTTCAATTCCTGTTTCGCACGTTTTTTTTCATTGCCTGTTTTGCAGGAATGCTTTATTCCCTGTTTTGCACGAATGCTTTATTCCCTGTTTTGCACGAATGCTCATTGCCTGTTTTGCACTAATGCTAACATTGCCTGTTTTCCACGTGTGCTTTATTGCATATTTTGCCCGTGTGTTTCATTGCTTGTTTTGCACATGTGTTTCATTGCTCGTTTTGCACGTGTGTTTCATTGCTTGTTTTGCGCGAGTTCTCCATTGCCTTTTTCACTAGTTCTCAATTGTTTGTTTTGCACGTGTGCTTCATTGCCAGTTTTGCACACGTGTGTTCCATTGCCTGTTTTGCACATGTGTTTCATACCTATTTTGCTCGTCTGTTTCATTGCCTGATTTGCACGTGCGTTTCATTGCCTGTTTTGCACGTGTGTTTAATTGATTGTTTTTCTCACGTGTGTTTAATTGATTGTTTTTCTCACGTGTCTTTCATTTATTGTTTTTTTCACATGTGTTTTATTACCTGTTTGACGCATGTGTTTCATTGCCTGTTTTGCATGAATGCCTTATTGCCGGTTTTACACATGTAATTTTCGCCTGTTTTGCATGTGTGTTTCGTCGCCTCTTTTGCACATGTGTTTCATCGCCTATCTGGCACATGTGTTTCATCTCCTGTTTTGCACGTGTGTTTCATCGCCGGTTTTGCACGTGTGTTTCATTGCCTGTTTTTTGCACGTGTCTTTCATTGCGTTTTGCACGTGGCTTTCATGGCCTGTTTTGCACGTGTGTTTCATTGCGTTTTCACGTGTGTTTTATTGCGTGTTTTGCATGAATGCTTTATTTCCTGTTTTGTACGAATGCTTTATTGCCTGTTTTGCATGAATGCTTTATTGCCTGTTTTGCACGAAGGCTTTATTGCCTGTTTTGCACGAATGCTTTATTGCCTGTTTTACACAAATTCTTTATTGCCTGTTTTACATGAGTTTCATTTGCAGAACTTCCTTATTGCCTGTTTTGCACGTGTGTTTCATTGATTGTATTTTCACGTGTGTTTTATTACGTTTTGCGCATGCGTTTCATTGCTTGTTTTACACATGTGTTTAATTGCCTGTTTTGCACGACTGCTTTATTGCCTGTTTTGCACGAATGCTTTATTCCGGTTTTGCACGAATGCTTTATTCCAGTTTTGCACGAATGCTTTATTTCCTGTTTTGCACGAATGCTTAATCGCCTGTTTTGCATGAGTTTAATTTGCAGATGTGCTTAATTCCAGTTTTGTATGTGTGTTCCATTGCCTGTTTTGCACGTGTGTTTAATTGCCTTTTTTGCACGACTGCTTTATTGCCTGTTTTTGCACGACTGCTTTATTGCCTGTTTTTCACGAATGCTTTATTCCAGTTTTGCACGAATTCTTTATTACCTGTTATGCACGAATGCTTTATTACCTGTTATGCACGAATGCTTTATTGCCTGTTTTGCACGAGTTTAATTCGCAGAAGTGCCTAATTCTAGTTTTGTATGTCTGTTTCATTGCCTGTATTTCACGTGTGTTTCACTCCCCGTTTTGCACGTGTGTTTCATTTCCTGTTTTGTACATGTTTCATTGCCTGTTTTGTACCTGTGTTTCTTTGCCTGTTTTGCACGGGTGCTTCATTGCCTGTTTTGCGCGTGTGTTTCATTGCCTGTTTTGCGCGTGTGTTTCATTGCCTGTTTTGCACGTGTGTTTCATTGCCTGTTTTGCGCGTGTGTTTCATTGCCTGTTTTGCACGTCTGTTTCATTGCCTGTATTTCACGTGTGTTTCACTGCCCGTTTTGCACGTGTTTTTCATTGCCTGTTTTGCACGTGTGTTTCATTGCCTGTTTTGTACCTGTGTTTCTTTGCCTGTTTTTCACGTGTGTTTCATTGCCTTTTTTGTGCGCGTGTTTCATTGCCTGTTTTGCGCGTGTGTTTCATTGCCTGTTTTGCACGTGTTTTATAACCTGTTTTGCACGTCTGTTTCATTGCCTGTATTTCACGTATGTTTCACTGCCCCTTTTGCACGTGTGTTTCATTGCCTTTTTTGCGCGTATGTTTCATTGCCTGTTTTGTGCGTGTTTTTTTGCCTGTTTTGCACGTCTGTTTCATTGCCTGTATTTCACGTGTGTTTCACTGCCCGTTTTGCACGTGTGTTTCATTGCCTGTTTTGCACGTGTGTTTCTTTGCCTGTTTTATACCTGTGTTTCATTGCCTGTTTTGCGCATGTGTTTCATTGCCCGTTTTGCGCATGTGTTTCATTGCCCGTTTTGCACGTCTGTTTTGTACCTGTGTTTCATTGCCTGTTTTGCATGGGTGCTTCATTGCCTGTTTTGCATGGGTGCTTCATTGCCTGTTTTGCATGGGTGCTTCATTGCCTGTTTTTCACGTGTGTTTCATTGCCTGTTTTGCGCGTGTGTTTCATTGCCTGTTTTGCGCGTGTGTTTCATTGCCTGTTTTGCACGTGTGTTTCATCGCGTTTTGCACGTGTGTTTCATGGCCTGTTTTGCACGTGTGATTCACTGCGTGTTTTGCACTTGTATTTCATTGCCTGTTTTGCACGTGTATTTCATTGCCTGTTTTGTACCCTTTTTTATTGCGTGTTTTGCATGAATGCTTTATTGCCTGTTTTGCACGAATGCTTTATTGCCTGTTTTTCATGAGTTTCATTTGCAGAAGTGCTTAATTGCCAGTTTTGTGTTTGCTCCATTGCCTGTTTTGCACGTGTGTTTCATTGCCTGTTTTTCACGTGTGTTTTATTGCCCGTTTTGCACGTGTGCTTCATTGCCGGTTCTGCACGTATGTTTCATTGCCTGTTTTGTACGTGTGTTTCATTGCCTGTTTTGTACGTGTTTCATTAATTGTTTTTTCTTGTGTGTTTTTTTGCCTGTTTTCAGCATGTGTTTTGCACGAATACTTTATTGCTTATTTTGGATGAATGCTTTATTGCCTGTTTTGCACGTGTTTTTCATTGCCTCTCTTCCACCTGTGTTTCATTGCTTGATTTGCACGTGTGTTTCACTGCCTGTTTTGCACGTGTGTTACATTGCCTGTTTTACACGTGTGTTTCATTGCCTGTTTTGCACGAATGCTTTATTGCCTTTTTTTAACAAATGCTTTATTGCCTTTTATGCACGAATGCTTTATTGCCTGTTTTTTCACGAATGCTTTATTTCCTTTTTTGCACGAATGCACTATATCCTGTTTCATTTGCAGAACTGCTTGATTTCCAGTTTTGTATGTGTGTTCTAATGCCTGTTTTGCACGTGTGTTTCATAGCCTGCTTTGAATGTTTGTTTCATTGCCTCTTTTACACGTGTGTTTCATTGCCTCTTTTGAACGTGTATTTCATTGCTTTATTTGCACGTGTGTTCCATTGCCTGTTTTGCACGTGTCTTTTATTGATGTTTTGCACGTGTGTTTACTTGCCTGTTTTACACGTGTGTTTCATTGCTTCTTTTTGCATGTGTGTTTTATTGCCTATTTTCCACGTGTGTTTCATTGCCTGTTTTGCACGCGTGTTTCATTGTCTATTTTGCACGTGTGTTCCACTTTTGCACGTGTGTTTCATTGCCTCTTTTGCACGTGTGTTTTATCGATAGTTTTTTTCATGTGTGTTTTATTGCCTGATTTGCACATTTGTTTTATTGATGGTTTTGCACGTGTGTTTCATTGCCAGTTTTGTATGTGTCTTTTATTGCCTGATTTGCACGTGTGTTCCATTGGCTGTATTGCACTTGTGTTTCATCCCTGTTTTGCACTTGAGTTCGATTGCCTGTTTTGCACATCTGTACCATTGCTTGGTTTGCACGTCTGTTTCATCGCCTGTTTTGCACGTGTGTTTCATCGCCTATTTTGCACGTGTGTTTCATCGCCTATTTTGCACGTGTGTTACATTGCCTGTTTGTCACGTGTATTTTATTGCCTATTTTGCATGTGTCATTTATTGCCTGTTTTGCCTGTGTATTTCATTGCCTGTTTTGCTCGTGTATTTCATTGACTGTTTTGCACGCGTGCTTCATTGCCTTTTTTGCACGCGTGCTTCATTGCCTTTTTTGCACGCTTGCTTCATTGCCTTTTTGCACGCGTGCTTTAATGCTATTTTGCATGCGTGCTTCATTGCCTCTTTTGCACGCGTGCTTCATTGCCTTTTTTGCACGCGTGCTTCATTGCCTTTTTTGCACGCGTGCTTCATTGCCTGCTCAGTACGAGTGTTTTTTCACCTGCCTGCCTCACACGAATGGTTGCTGCTTATATACATATGTATATATATATATATATATATATATATGTATATATGTATGTATGTATGTATCTTAATCCTGTATCGGTTATTAATATCGCAAGCTGTGCATTTTGCAATTGAGGGCTAATACGTAATTAGTGTTAAATGAGGTGAAATGAAATGAAATTTTATTGATTCATAGTGCCCTTTTGCCACATAGCTAACAAAGACACTCGACAAAGTTTTGGTTACTATGATTAACTAGAACCACAAGGAATACTGTTCAAAATCGAGCTAACTATACCCTGAATATATCAAAGGTAATATAGGTACATAGGTACATATAGTAATATCACGTAATAAAATATTACAGCGCAGATCGGATATTTACAGTGTCAGACATATAAAAACGCTGTTAAAAACTAAGTTAAATATCACCTGAAAAGCACAAAATATATGAAAATTGCATAGTATTGAACTATAGAAGCATAGATTTTACTTTCACGAATCACAGTGATTAAAAACTTAATAAAATCAAGAAAATAATTTTCAGTAACATTTAGGAATTGGAAACTTCCACAAGAAGTTTATATCTGGTACAGTATATAGATAAACAGATTGGTTGGTTATCTATCCCAGGGCTGGTTGATTGCCTCTCTCTGACCTATGACTGGTTGATTGCCTTTCTCTGTCCCACAACTGGTCGTTCTCCTATCCGCGTCCCGCGACTGGTCGTAAGCCTATCCGCGTCCCGCGACTGGTCGTTTGCCTATCCCGCGTCCCGCGACTGGTCGTTTGCCTATCCCGCGTCCCGCGACTGG
>WURV02202016.1:0-11581 GCA_011762755.2 Epimenia babai
GACTCACTACGTTACACACGGCCCGACTCACTATGTTACACGCGGCCCGACTCACTATGCTACACGTGGCACGCCTCACTATGTTACACGTGGCACGACTCACTATGTTACACGTGGCCCGACTCACTATGTAACACACGGCCCGACTCACTACGTTACAAACGGCCCGACTCCCTATGTTACATATGGCCCGACTCACTATGTTACATATGGCCCGACTCACTATGTTACATATGGCCCGACTCACTGTTACACGTGGCACGACTCACTGTGTTACACACGGCCCGACTCACTGTGTTACACGCGGCCCGACTCACTATGTTACACACAGCCTTAAGGTGCAGTCACAACTGTTACTACTTCTACAAAATTAGGTGCTCTCACACCTGGCGAAGATTACTTTATGCACGGAAGCTCGTGTTTATTGTAATCAAAAGGTGTTACTTTTCTAGAACCTAACGATATGACCAACATGGCATCCCACACTTAGCTGGTAAACTTTCGTCATAACGGGCAGTTTGGACAGGTGAGTCCAGAGTGTTGGTCGGTTTCTCGGCGGTTTAGTGAAACGACGAAGGATGGTAAGATAAACGGAGAGAGATAGTGCACGGTCGGGTAATAACAGAAAGGGGGCCTGGGTTTCATGACACATGCCGCACTAATCACAATCAGATATCTAAACACTTCACACTTTACCAGATCGCTTGAACAAACAGGCCGATGTAGATATGAGCTCAATGCCGGGATGTGAGACCACTTTGGAGAGGTTTGGTAACGCGAGCAGATAAGATATCCCCGTTCACCATAAAATACGACTCACTTCATATAGCGCCGGTAGCGTGGATACGGGCTTATAAATAAGATCTCTTCTTGAAACAAAAGATGATATAACGCCGTGGTTCGGTAATTGAAAGTTAAAGACATCGGCATCATCAAAGAAACGTCCTATAATGCTCATCGTGCAATGACGTTGATTTCTCAGCGTTAACCCTCTGAACTGTAGTTTACAACGAAATTGGTCGAAAACAGAGACATTGAAAGATATACATACACTGGCGTTCGCAACGAATGATTTAAAGAATACCGTGATATACATTTGGTTAGCCTCTAGTAGTACGGTCATGCTACCTGTTTGCTATACGTTCATTGCGACCCAAACTGACAAACTTTCTAATCACGTGAAATTTTATCTTTAACCGTCACGTGCTTCTGGACTAAATTTTTAGCCAATAGTAGTAAACGTACGATCGAAAATTATACGGAGTTATATAAACATGAACAGAAGTGGAAGCTTGGTAGCACAGTTTTATGGTTTACCGTGCTGAATGCAGGCTATATCTAAAGCTTTCGGATGTAATAACATTCTTCATCTGGTGAATTATTGCCACCTCTTTGGGTGTCCATATATTTTGCTGACCAACACGGCTACCACAATTAATCGATACAGATTTAGTATGTATCAATATTTTTCGATATTAATGAATTTTATTTAGTGTATTATGTGTCGATATATCATCGCTATATCGCGTAACATATATTTGCAAACGAAAACGGATCAATTTTATTGTTTCACGTGAACTCCGGAACTGTTTTGGTCATACACGTGACGATAGCAGATCACTATCGAGTAATGTGTGTATGTATTGCTGTAGGTCCTCCTCTGTATAGATGTCTGATCGTACGTCATGAATTCATGTTACAGACACTTGGAGTGTTCAGTGTCGACTACATACCCCGAGGGACGAGGTTCGGTCCTCTCGTTGGCGAGATCTTGTCCAAGGATGACACCCCGCCTGAGTCTCACAGTAAATACGTCTGGACGGTACGTGTCTGTCTGGTGTGTGAAATAGACATGCCCTTCTTCGTGTCTCGGCGGTAGAACCTCATCGTAGGCGTTAATACGACCATTAGTATCGCCGTTTTCGTCATCAAACTCGTTTTTTGTTATCGCCATGTTCATTGTCATTGTCTTTGGTATTGTGTCACTATCGTCATTGTCATCATCGTCATGATAGCCAGCGTCATCGACACCTCGCAATGACCCAAAAACAATATACATCATCACCACCATCATGATTTCCATTCTAAATATTATTTATCGTCGATTATCTCCTCAAGGTTCACGCCATCGCCGAGTCAATGTCGTTGTTGTCCTCAATATCAGCATTCGTCGTAAATGTAGGGTTTTCTTTTGTGATAAAGCGTGAAAAATTGCGTAAAGAAATGTCGACCGAACAATGACATTATTGGTCACAATTGTGTCGATGAACCAATGACAAAATACCTGCTTCTGGGTTTATTCATAGCTAAGTGATTGCGCGTAGTTCGCTCATGATCGTTTATTGACAGGGACAAATTCGTTTATAATATCAGTAGAATCTAATTTTATTTCCAAAAACTGGAGAGCAAATATTGAGGGAAGGGGAGATGACTGGCTATTACAAGCGCGTTTGTGATTATTTTTATATTCATTGAAAGGCGCAAAAGAGGAGGAGAGGGTCGGAGATGTTTAATTCGCGCTCGAAGTTAAACGTATTTGTGTCGCGTGTCATTGTACGCTCGTTACGAAAAGTCTGGCGTCGGCTCCATATTGAAGAATTGGCAACCGCGTGAACTTTGAACTCGGTTAAAGCGTCGCGCAAAATGACCACTCGTGCTGTTGGACTGCCGGACACGCGGACAACACCCGAACGACAGCGTCGAGTGGAAAATTGACCCGCGGTGTGGACATATCGTGATCTCTGGCTGAACGATGAAAGAAGGCTGCGTAAATGATATGCAACGCAAATGCAAGATGGCGGAAAGGTCGAACGTATCGAGAACGAGGTCGCTGAAACAGATGCGTCGAATTATAAACGCTAAATGACACGTTTATTGGGGCTCTAGCAATACTTATTTACGTCAAATGTCGATGTTATGACGTTTATAAATTTGATTCTGGAATGAAGTCCTTTAATAGTATTTGTAGCAACGTCAGAGGTCTGGAGATGGTGGCGTGTATTGGGGTCATGTCAAGGTGGAGACCATCAAATCACATAAAAAATTAGGTGTAAACATAAAAGAGATACACGGAATCACTTGGCAATTTTATCTGAAATTTGAGTAAATGGTAAACAATGGTAAATAGCAATGTGCTTATAAAGCAAGAAAATCACACAAGTGTCTCAATTGTACTGTGCAATCGAAATATAACAAAAAACAACCCCACGAATGTATTATATTTGTTGAATAAACCAATTGTGCGGACGTGGGAAATCACTTGAAATAATCGGTGTTAAATAACTAAATCACAATATATAGTCTGAAAACAAAGTCTCGAGTTAAAATTCCATGAGCATTAATATTACATATATTATAAAATAGTTTATATCATTTATTTTAAATAAATTACTAATATTATTAGAATTCGTCCATAGGATCAGTGAAATGTCATAAAAACAGTCGTGTCTGATCAAAATTTAACAAGATTTATAGATTTATTATTATATTGTATACCGCTCCATCGTGTATATTTTCTCCGTGATTGTGCTATTATAAATTGATTCTAATATAAAAATTCAAACTACGATTAACGTTGTATCCGCAGCTAAAGTCAACAAAGCGTCTTTCGGTATAGCGTGCGTTAATGACATGCACGCTCACATATTGCTTCTGAAATTTCGCGTTGCTGTACTACGTCTCAGCGATATACTGTAATCGCTTTGTAAATAGATTATACTGTCGACGTATTCATAAAAATATCGATTCGCGTTTGAAATATAATAGACTTTGTTTCTGTTGTATATCGTGAATAATTTGTCGATATACTAGGATTTACTTCGGGTTTTAGTGTTGTGAAACGTTTTCCTATTTCGTGCCCGGTACAGGTGTTTAAGAGCTATGAACCGTACCATGTCGTGGACACGCACGATGTCACCAGGAGTAACTGGATGCGATATGTAAATCGCTCGGACCATCGGGACAACATCGAAGCCTACCAGTACGGTCTCGATATATACTTCTGCACAAAAAAGCCGATCGAGCCTAATACTGAACTCCTGGTCGCGGCAACCTGTCGACTGGCAGACATGGTGGCGTTCGGCACTAAACGAAGTAAGTCACATACATTTAACGGTCGATTAGCGGAGATTCGATTCAGAGGCCGACTGGAAACATTTTTTCGTTTCAGTTCTAATACAGTCTGGGCGACTAAGACTCTCGAATTAAGTTTGCGTATTCATTTTCATTTATATTGACTGTTTTGATAATTTCAAAATTACCGACTGCGTTAAAAGTTACATGAATGTAGAAAATCTACAGTAATGTAACGTTCGGGGGGGGGGGGTGTCAGAGCTAGTTGTTCGGGAAGAGCACGAGGGAGAAGCACATAAGATATCAGTTAGTCGAGCACCAGGCCGGTCACATAGGGATTTTTCTTTTTTCTTTCGAACAACATAATACAATATTGACACTAGCACACCTCACCATAATCATTAGAAAGATAAAATAATTGACTCGAGTCCTGTTCCGTAGCAGATCGCCATTTGCATAATACAGGACGTTTCATGAATTTGCAAACATTGTCAAATATCAAATATATTATTTTTTATTTTGTGAAATGCATCTGTAACTATTTACAGAACTGACTTTAATGTCTCGATCAAAACGCGTTATTTAATATTTAACGCGTACAGTAGTGTATCGCTCGATGTATATTCTGTGTTAACAATAAACGCTTTAAAATATCGACATGGCCGATGAAAATTGTATTATTATACCAAGTGTTTTCCATGTCTTGACTATCGATAAAAACCCAGCCTTCCTCCTTTATTCCGGGCTCTTGACTTTTAACGACCTGATTAACTAGATTTTACGACACTGAATACCTACAATAGCCACGCACCGACAGTGATAGCATTGTAACGCCGCTTTCTGTTGGCCATGCGTGATTGTTAAACGGTTTGCTATTGGCGCACTAATTGAAAAGCTACTTTTAATTGTTATCAAAGACGCCACCCATCGAGAATGGGACCGAAACACGATCACTTTGATCGGAAAACCGCAAAGAAAAATATTGACACTACTTATATTGTGCCTTCTAAAAAATCATTATTTTCCTAAATAACCAAAAATTGATTAAATTTGATATGATACAAAATTTTCTCTTCGAAAAGAGCCGAACACGACCAACCAAATGCATTAACTTTATTTCGCCTGGGTTTACTGTACGGTGAATATTCTATTATCGATTATTTTTTATGTTAATCATACGTCTACCACTCTCTATATAACCTCATGCAATAATTTCTTGTCCGATGTGAAATAAACGTTAGTGAAACGGTAAGAGTATTCGTACGTACAGTGGAGGTCTTCATCATAAAAATCTGTAGTTAACCGAATGAATGTATTTTCTCGTTACATATATTAATTAATGGCGCCGTGTTTTTTACAGAAGCTTGTACGATAAAAAGACCAGTACCGACTCACGCCGTGCAGCCACTCTCGTTGGACTTGCCTGGGGACGCTCTCTTGCCGAATGCGCATGCGCACAATAGAACGCTTCTTGACGAACATAACGTAAACACACACGAGACTGATTTCGCCCGTATAAAACAAGACAGCAGTGAGATTTATGAAAGTTTCTCTCGCGAACCTCACGTGATCTCGAATATCCAATCAAACGTCCACAAATACGACAAAAACAACGATGAAATTTCGAGTGAAAGGTTGCGAGCATATTCGCCGAATCATATCCCTAGTCGATTCCATTTATCATCTACCAAACGCAAGCTATGGCCAGATACAGACTCAACACACGCGAGCGACGCGAAGGTAATGAAGACGGACGCAGACCGCGACGTTCAGACTGAATTACACCGCCATAACCCATTCAATAGCTCTATAATCAACTCATACCAGGGCCCCCTTTTCGATAGCAGTTACTTAGGAAATCAACACATAGGTTTACACCACGCTTTCCGTTCTATGCCCTTTATTCCGCCAAATCCATTCGCCTATCACAACACTAGCATGTGGGTCCCTCCCAGCTTTGGGGCGTCGCCATCGTTTTTTGGCGGTAGCAACATGCGTGATTTTCCTGGGTCTTTGAAACCGTACATCGTCCCAAGAACAGTAGGCCTGTACCCGCTACCCACTGCCTTTCCTAACATTTTCCCATTGAATCAAGTACTACCCTATCACCTATCGCCGTACTCCTCTCTACCGTGGTCTATGTATAATGCATCTCATATTGACACCCAGCGGTCGAACATGGACAACTACCTAAATCAAAGCGTTTCTTTGTCTCCTATTAAGAGAATGAATCGCAGCGACCCCATTACGCGCGACGAAGCGCTCAATCTGAGTAAACCCAAATTATCAGCGAGTCTTCAAAGCCGTGGGCACAAATCATTGACTTACCCGCTTTCGAAACGCGACGGCAAAATGCACTATGAGTGCAACGTTTGCCACAAGTCCTTCGGGCAGCTCTCTAATCTGAAGGTCCACATCAGAACGCATACGGGAGAACGGCCGTTCAAATGCCGCCAGTGCGGAAAAGGTTTCACCCAACTAGCCCATCTTCAGAAACACCACCTTGTGCACACGGGCGAGAAACCTCACGAGTGTCATGTTTGTCACAAGCGGTTCAGCAGCACGAGCAATCTGAAAACTCACGCTCGACTTCACAGCGGAGAAAAGCCGTTTCATTGTAAGTTCTGTCCCGCTCGTTTCACGCAGTTCGTGCACCTGAAGTTACACAAACGCCTTCACACGAACGAACGGCCGTACCAATGTCCTAAGTGCAACAGGAAATACATCAGCGGAAGTGGACTAAAGACGCATTGGAAAACCGGAAATTGTGTGCCTCGAGATTTTCCGTTCGATTATCCATTGGAGACCCGAATGGACGAAACAAGACCGGTGGATGTGAATAATTCACTTCTAAGTGAAACCAGTACAGAAATGTCACCGACTAACAGCTCTGAGAGTCACAACCGTTCGTCGTCACCTGACACATCGCACGTGGATATGGACGAAACTTTAGACGCGTCGACGGAAAAACCAAGCTCGCCTATTCTGGATCGGATGGATCAGACGCAGCAGGAATTTGGAGTGTCTACACATTATAGTATGTGTCGCCCTCTCACCGTAACGCAGTAACACTAAATGACGTCACAGATAAAGGTTACAGCGACATATTACATAAAGACACAGTGACATTGCAGACTAGACCTTAGGAAATGTCTTCTAACCAAACATGTTTTTGTTACGTATTTTAAAGTTAAACACTTCGTAAATGGTGTACTGATTTATCCTGATCTGTGAATACACGCACATTTAAGCTGAACAGTGTAAAGTTTATTTTGAAATGGAGAGCGTAAGATTATGTACCATGTCGTTTGTTTTAGGTCTATTGAATCAGGTAAATATTTGATTGAATTCAATACGTGATAGCTATTAATTACTTTGTTATTTTGATGCGTGTGTTTCTGGGATTTAACATTTATTTCATCAATTCTATATTCATAGGAGAATTTAACTCGAACCCTATTTATTGATTTTTCAATTTCAAAATATACCCTCTCGCTTGTATACATTCCGTGCATTTAGTGTATCTATCCAGTATCGAAAAATGATTGTTTACGTAATTTTAAAAATGTTTATCTTGTTTATTTATCATTGTTTTAACCAAGAACGTTTGATCTCGTGCTTAAATTGGCGCCATCCTTGCTATACTGCATTACTGTACATTCCAACGTTTTCCATTTTACCTTAGCTTTTTGCTTAGCTATTTAATCATTAAAGATTTACAAACTCTTCCCAATATGATTTATTGCGTGTTTCACTCGTTACGGAGTATAGGTCGTATTTATAATTACAATAATTGACCACGCCGTGGGTATGGAGCTTTTCTTGTAGTTAGTTCCACGCGCAAGATACCATAGGAGGTACCATCGCTTAGGGGACGAGTTGTTTGGAGTAGCATAGCACGTGGCGACGGAACGGCACGAAATCTGACATACATAATACAGCATATATTGTACAATATAGATTCCATGTTATACTCAAAAATAATATATATGAATATGAGGTAGCTAGTATGTGCAAAAGTCTTAGAGCACCCCTGTAATTTAACTGAGGTATGGTTATTTTATACCAATATTTTATTGATTGATATAATTAAGATGTAAGTACGTGTTAATAAACGACGAATGAAGATAACTGACATGTGAAATGCAAAATAGAGCTATCCCTTTGAATGTGCCTTAGTAAACATAACATGGCAGACAGTGTCCCATTGTTCTGTGCATTTCTTTGCACCTGTTTATAGAACCACATTGGCTAATCCCATTTACGGTTGTCCTATTGTTGAATTTATTTAGTTATATGACTGTACTTAAAATATCACCGATTATTACACTAATACAACTCATTACCAGGTCAGATTGTCAGTTTGGGATGCTGGACTTGTACAGAATATTACATAATAACACTTCTACACATTACCATTTTGTGCACGTCTATATTTTCATGTCGACCTCAATGTCCATGATATTTTTGGGCCAATGGCTAAAATTAGCGATTTTGATAGAAGTAAGATTGTGGTACTGCACCATCAAGGCAGATCGGAAAGAGAAATCGCCCAGCAGACAGGATTTTTTAAGACAGGCATTCACGGCGTGATCAAGAAATATGAAGAAACTAGAATAACCGATGATGAAAATAGGTCTCGCAGAAAAACCGTCTACGTGTGAGAAACAGTATTTGAAGGTAACAACGTTAAGAGCTAGACGCAGGTCCAGTGAGGAATTGACTGGAGATTTGAAGGATCCAAAGGGGAAGATAGTCCACCCATCCACAGTACGCCTTTGTCTGGTGGAGGATGGTCTCAATGGGCGCGTAGCGGCGGAAAAACATTTTTGCGTAAGCCAAAATTAATAAGACGGAGAAACTTTGCGAAACAACACATACCGTGGACTGCTGGGCAAGTGGGGTCATGTCCTTTTGACTGGTGAGTCCAAGTTTGAAATATTTGGCTCACGGTAAAGACACTTTGTGAGGCGTCCTGCAAGAGGGAGGTCACGCTTGCACCCAACTGTGAAATATTGCGAGGGGGTCTATTATGGTTTGGGAGTGCATTACTGCGAATGGTGTCGGAAATCTTATCGAAGTTTATGGAATATTGAATGCAGTAAAGTACAGACAAATTCTAATACACAATGCCGTGCCCTATGGAAAGCGTCTGTTATGTGATAACTTTGTGTCTCAACAAGATTATGTACCATGTCGAAACATTCTGCTACATACTACCACCCGAAACATTCTGCTAATATCCTAAAAAATTTATTAGAACACAAAACTGATGATGGAACACAGTCTGTCCTGAACTGGCCACCTCAGAACCCCGATCTCAATACCATTCAGGGCGTGCGGGATTGCATGGAGTGAGAGAAGCACAAACGGCATCCAAAATCAGTGACTGAACTGTGGGGGGGGGGTCCTCCAGGACATTTTGGAGAACAATTCCACATGAATATCTGAAAGAACTTCACGACAGTGTACCCCACCGACTCGCAGCTGTTGTCAAGGCAAAGGAAGCTCATACTAAAGATTGACAAATTCCCTGCTTACCGTGTGAATTTGTGTTTACTTGCATTCCTATCGTCTTAAAATTGTGTCATCGCTTAATACACCCATCAATTATAAACAGGAAGTTTCTATAATTCTTTGTCGTGGATAATTCAGACGTGGTGTAAGACTTGCACATACCTGGCGGCGAGATTGACAGATACATGCGGGTAAATCATGGAGGTAGGTAAAGCACCAAACTTTATACAGGCTTGTGTCCGGTTTAGTTCGTTTTGGCCATATGGTCATACAGCTGGGCAAATGTTTATACACAGGGCATTGGGATATATATTGGAGCATATAGATATAGAGCTGGGTACATGAATATACAGTGGCGCATATGAATGAACAGCAGAACATATGCATACACAGAGGAGCATATGAATATACAGTTGGTCATATACACATATAGAAGGCCATATGAGTATGCAGTAGGACATATATGGCAGGGCATATGAAATATAGCAGGGCATATGAATACAACGACGTTATTCAAGAAGATACTTCGGTGTGGAGGGGAGCAATAATCAGCTAGAGACACACCAGAGATAACCTTATCTCTGTTCCCTGTCCCTTTCTCCCCCTCTTCCATCGCGTCTTTCCACCCAGTAAACAGTCCGCTAGGCCTGAAGGTCGCAAAGGTCGAACGCGTTTAAGACTTACTGTTGAAGAGATGTCGTACAAAACGCTTCAGTTATCGCAGTTAATCACAAGCGATTATTTATTCGTTAAAAAATCACCACGCCAATGATGTCAGCACGACAAATTAATTAAACTGCTAAACATGCGCGCGAAGCGTTTAATAAGCAGACATTAAAACAGGTATTGAGCATGAAAAAGCGAATAATTACCTAAAGACGGGGAAATCCATCAGTTTCATTTCATACGAAGCCGGCGGCTAATTACACTGGAAACTAATCCGTCTAGAAAGATACTCGGAGTTGTATACGATTCATTCAAGGAACCCCGAGTTTATTACGTCTTGATAAATCGTCTGCAATTACACTAGACTCGTTAAATTTTTTCTAATCCCATGCGTGATGTAGAATTATGTGTTTGTGAATGTAGTGCATGTAATCCGAATATGAATGGATTTATCTTGTAAGCTACACTTCTCGAAAGGTCGTATCGTCTGTGATCGTTTTTCCATAAATAATTTTTATTGCAGTTGAATTAATTGTGAAGTATTTTTTCCTAATAATGGGGGCCCACGAAAAAATAACTTATACATGAGCGGTGTTCCGGTTCTGAAATTGCCTGAAATTAAGTTCATTTATGTACCACAGATTAATATAGTACACCTACAACGGTATACTGTAGACGATAGCAAACTGATACCGGGCTTATTGTATATCCAACCTGTATAGCTCATAAAGCACGAGTCAACCGTGTAATAGAATTAGGTTGCGAAAGAGTTTTCCATTTTTTGGTTAGGCAAATATTTGTTCTTGTATGCAGAAAAACAGCACCCGCATATCTCAAAGGGTCAAACATCACACTCGTGTGACGGTATTAGGGTTTCTTGGTAGGGGGCAGAGTTGTCTTGCCTTGAGTTGCCTCCCCGTCGGCTATCTAAGTCTAAATTGGACTTTCATAAACTTGCCTAGAGCTCATAGTACGACTTATAAATCATCAGGTGTAAGATTGTAAAAGCTGGAGACTGATAAGATATAAGCTATATTTGCACCTTAACTCTGTTTACTTAAAACTTTCTTATCGAAAGTTAACAGAGACTTTGAACAGAGAGATAAATGACATAGTCAATAAATTGACACCTGATATCAGTTAATCAATAACACCAGTACAGTCGAAGGTAACACAGATATGGGACGAATTTCATCGCGATCTCGCTATGGGTACTACTGTGGGAAATAACATATGTCTATGTCTTACTGTGGATTGTTGCTTTAATCGACTTGACAAGCAGTGTGTGGGGGCGGGCAACGTTGGTCAAATACCGCACCAGGAAATA